>JAWWMW010073671.1:0-13884 GCA_035048345.1 Echeveria elegans | reverse complement strand
AATTAAAAATTAAAAGTTTACATTTATACACAATACACTAGTTCAACCTATTAAAAAATAAAAAATAAAAGTTTTAATTTACACAGACCATTAAAGCTAAAAAAAATTGTCGATCGAGTTCATTCCGTATTTGACAGATTCGATTGTGCATTCGGGTACGACGCATCTCCGTCGGGACGACGGACGTTACACTAGTTACATATAATAAAATATTGTATAAATTTATTTTTATAATAGTAAAATCTTCAGTTAATTACATATATAAAGTCATAATTTGGTATGAATCGGTGATTAATTGAAATAAATTGTGTTATAAATGTGATTAAATATATTTTATTATACAAGTAATTGATTGAAATATCATACTTAATACCCGTGCTTTCCTACCATTAACTCTTTTGTTCTACAATGTTGTCCGACTTTTTAAACACCTAATTTGTACAGGTGTTATAAAATATAAATAATGATTGACGAACTTTATAACTAAAATTATGGAAATTAAAATCTTTATAAATGATCGAAGTTGCTTCATTTGACTACTGGTTATAAGGTAAATTTATTTACATTCTTATAGTCAATTTATTTACATTTAAGTGATGGGTTTAATTGCTAAATTTAAATAAAATCCGTGATAGATGATGATGGTTAACACAAGTTTGTAAACTTATTCATATTAAAAAAAAAAACGACATTGGCGGTGCATCTGAATTAGTGTTGATTTTGGGCTGGTCTTGTGTAATAAATTGCTTATTTATATCTAGTGTATCAATTGGACTGTTGAAGTTGTCAAAGATCATATATTTCGTTGATAAAAAAAAAACGAGATGTGGACCGGTGGATTTAGTCACCTCAAAATTGTTAGAACTAATTTGCAAGACACATCTCCATAAATGAAGTCATTTGTTTCCTTAAGCTAAACACGGATTTCAATCCGGTATATCCACACTACTAGATGCAACGAAACATCTCTCATACTGTTGGATGTCTTCGGTTCAAAATTTGAATTTGGCGTAAACAAGAGAATTGTAGCTCTTTGAATAAGCTTTCCAACAATATATAGAATATTTTTAACGGACAAATTATGTGTTCCCAATAAGCCCTAAGCAAAAAAAAAAGTTTATTTGTTTGTTACGTGCAACCACTAGCTGCACTGCAACTTTTCTCATATTTTCGAATGCTTTCGATTCAGAATATGAATTCGACGTAAACTATGATTCAGAATCTGAATTCGACGTAAACTATAGAATTGTAGTTGAGTCAAATAGCTACAATTCTCTAGTTTACACAGAATTCAGATTTTGAGCCGAAGACATCCAAAAATTGAAGAGAAGTTTCGTTACATCTAGTGGTGTGGGTACACCTGATCCGATTCATAATCTTCATGTTGATGCTAAGTTCCAACAGGAGTTTAGGATGATACTTCTACAAATTAATATGAATTGTTTCAGTTTTAGCGCATTACCTTGTTGATTGCGGTCATCTAAAACTGCGTAATTTTACATTGATGGGCTGCCCGACCATTGACACCTTGGCCCAATGAATTATCCAATGAGTGATGCTGCCAAGTTTGAAGTTCGCAACAGCTGCAAAATGAGGAACATAAACAAGATATTAAAAACACTTCAACATCTAACACAGGAGACGAAAGCCGAAAGCTGAATGCCAAAACCGAGGGTAAGGCGGCTGATGAAAAGGAAGCTGAAGGTGATGACAATGGATGCATATGAAATACGCAAAACTGAAGAGAAGTACAAGAAGAAGCTTGTATGGATACGAAGGAAGTATCAGCAAAGTTGTGAATGATATGTAGCTAGCAACAATGAGTTATCATCCTCCATGAAACGAGTTTGGAAAAAAAAAACCTCCATATATATTTGCAGTTCACATACCTGTAACCATCAGCAATGTTGTTCTTACCTTCCAAGTTCAAAGTACTCTGGTCGGAATAGTTTTGTAGTTTCTCTATCTTTCTCCTTCCAGTATTGTAATTAATTTCGACTATAAAGCACTGCCATGAAAAAGAAAGATAGTCAAAGGCAAAGTTTTTGTCAATCTCATTAACAAGACATAAGCCAACACAGTTAAGGACTAGACAGATTTAACTCGCCAACCGTGTGGATCCCCTTTTAAGTTTACAGTCAGACTCAGGCAAACTAAGTATAGGCACACGTCATTGGAATGACAAAAACAGATTTTAACTTAAGAAGCTGACAAGTAAGCTCATAGACCTCAGACTATATGTAGAAATGAAAGCTGAATCCAACACCAACACAAAGGATCAATACAACAATTGAATCTTACTTTGTATTTAAGTGTATTGATAGGTTTTTTGTCAGAAGAAGTTGAGGAAGGAAATTGAGTTTGAGTTCTAACCTGATTTACAGCCGAAAGGGATCACTGCAACGTCAACGATCCCCCCGTGCTCTTATCAAGACGATAAGCTGACAGCCTGACATCATAGGACTTGGTGAGACCTGTACAATTGGAATGAATCATTTTTAGTGAAATGTCACATAATCAGCAAATGGTTTAGGTAAAGGTATAAAACCTTGAAAGACTATCTGAAAGCCCCCTCCATGAAGATATATATACAGAGAGAGGCTTGACATCTCATCCTCCTGAATCAAGTTAAAATTATCTTCTTTTGAAAAAAATCACCAACCTCAGGATCAGTAAAAAGCTTAATGAAATATTCCAGAATCACAAATTCTCTATTTTCCGGTTGTAGCCAATGGCAAAATCCCCAAAAGTACATCTCTGAAAATGTTATTACCCAAAGCCGACTAAAGTCAAGAACCTCATACCATCGGGGGTCAAACCTTGGTAACCATGATCCCAGCATTCCAAGCATCATCTTTAAGCCCTTAGCTTTTGTGCGCTACCTTTGGCTTGTTGCTTTACAAGTTATTCTAACTGTTACAAATCACCATCAAGTCACACGCAAGAAGCAGACATATGATCAACATAGTTATCAATACCACAATTAATTAGTACTGTCAACAACACAGAAACAACTATAGACATGTGACACACAGCAGATACCAGGAAAATATATAATCTCTGGAGAGTAATCTAACTATGAGTTCTGTTAAAATCAATAACGACATGACCGTCAAGCAGGGCGAGCAAGCACTTCTAACCTTCTTCTCTCCCAAATACCTCGCAAAACACACCTTCAAGCAAGTCTGGACTCGAATATTGAACAATTTATTAGACTGCATAGACTTCTGTCATACCATATACATGACCAAAACCAATTCCAAAGAACCAACTTACAATAGACTGTGACAGCATAGAAGCTCGCAGCAGCTTTGCATCTAAGACAACACCTCTTGCCAAAAAAAAGGAATTTCAGGTTACATTTCAGCCGCTTGAACTCGGTTATATCCGGAACATTACAAAAATATAATTCTTCAAAAAATTAATGAAATATAGCAAAATTATGATGTGTTTATAAGTTCAGTTTATTTTCATTAAAGTTCAAAATTAATGAGATATAGCAAAATAAGCTCTGAGGCCTCAGCAACATTAAATTTCTGTTTATTTTCATTATGTTGTGTTCATAATCTTACTTTCCAAAATTAAATTAGTAAATATAGCAATGATCAGTTCACTGGCTTACCGCTCGATGAATCTTACCTCGCCCAAGACTGCTTAGATCAGACCATGTCATCTGATGGGATTGATATTAGCAGTTTGCACACTGTATCATCGATAGATAACATTGTTTTTACCCTACAATAACTGTGGTCTAAAGTCATGTCGTTTCTTCTCCTCTCTTTTTACTTAAGTGTATTGCCTGGTATGTCAACAGAAGCAACAGGTCGAGTCAGAGTCCTAACCTGATTCACAGCTGATAGCTGCGACCTCCATGATTTCAGCGTGCTTTTCGAGCTTGGAACTGATTTTTGGACTGGGTCGATACCCGCATGTAAGGTGAATCTCACACAATCAGCGAAGTTATCAGGTAAAAATAGAAAAGTTTAAAAGATTATCTAAAAATCAGCTCCAAGAGGATATAGAGATAGATACTGAATGGATATGGAAGTAAAGTGATGCCGCAAAGTTTGAAGTTCACAACAGGTTGTGCACTGCACTGCAAAGGAGGAACATAAACAAGATATTAAAAAACACTTCAACATTTTATACAGGAGAAGAATGCGGAAAGCTGAATGCCAAAACTAGGGGTAAGGCGGCTGATGAAAAGGTAGCTGAAGGTGATGACAATGGATATGAAATACAGGAAACCGAAGCTTGAAAGGAAATTAATGAAAAAGAATGTCGTGTTACTTGCTATGCTGATACGAAGGAAATATCCGCAAATTTGTGAATGTTATGCGGCTAGCAACAATGAGTATCCTTCACAACATGAGTAAAAAAAACCTGCATTTCAAATCAACAAGGCAGTTCATATATTCAGCAACTCAGCCTAAGTTTCAGCACTTAGAAATTTGAATGATAGTTGGTTTTTACCTCCGGAATGATAATTTTTTTTAATTTAAGTTCGCTGGATGACGGATCACCAATATTCCCGCACTTCAGGTCAATACCTACATCCTTAACTACCAATAAGTTTTTTTCTCACTGATGTAGTTACAGGAAATACTGGAATACTACTACAAGGGAGAAATATGAACAAATATGTGACTCATTCTAATCAAATATGCTTAACTATTTTAATTCAAGCGGCAATGTTAAACTTCTGTTTCTTACACGTTACAGAAATATCATCTTTCGAGTAATTATTGATTAATACTAGTAAAGTTATGTTTATTTTCATTATCTGAAGAAAGATAAAATTGTAGTGGTAATCTTAAGTTCACCAACTCACGATCGAATATTACCCTGCCCAAGACCTGCTTAGAACGGACCATATCTTTGCAGTTTACAGTTTACAGTTTACACACTGTTGTTCTTACCTTCCAAGTTCCAAGTAATACGGTCGAAATAGTTTCCCCGTTTCTCTTTCTTCTCATTCCAATCTTATAATTAATTTCGACTATAAAGTAAAGGCATGAAAAAGGCAGATAGTCCAAGGGAAAGTTATTGTCAATAGCATTAACAAGACATAAGCAAAAACTGTTAAGACTATCAAATTTACTAGCCAACCGTGTGTATTCCCTTTTAAGTTTACAGTCAGACGCAAGCCAACTAAGTATAGACTCGGAAAGACAAAACAGATTTTAAATTGCAAAGCTGACAAGTAAGCTCATAAACCTCAGACCATATGTAGAAATGACAGCTGAATCCAACACCAACACAAAGGATTAATACAACAATTGAATTTTACTATGTATTTAAGTGTGTTGATAGGTTTTTTGTCAGAAGAAGTTAAGGGAAGAAACTGAGTCTGAGTTCTAACCTGATTCACAGCTGAAAGGGATCACTGCAACCTCTAAGATCCCACCGTGCTCTTATCAAGACGATAAGCTGACATCAAAGGACTTTGTGAGACCTGATACACTTGGATTGAATCATTTTTAGTAAAATGTCACATAATGAGCAAATGGTTTGCGTAAAGGTATAAAACCATGAAAAACTATCTGAAAGCCCCTTCCATGAAGATATATTAATAGAGAGAGGATTGACATCTCATCCTCCAGAATCAAGTTAAAATCATCTTCATCTGAAAACAAATCAGCAACCTCAGAACAAAAAAAAAGCTTAATGAAATATCCCTGCATCACAAATGCTCTATTTTCCGGTCGAAGCCAACTGCACAATCCCAAAAGGTACATCTCTCGAAATATTATTATCCAAAGCCAACTAAAGTAAAGAACTTCATACCATCTGGATTAAACCTGGTAATCATGATCCCAGCATTCCAAGCATCGTCTTTAAGCCCTCAGATTTTGTGCGCTTCCTTTGCCTTGTTGTCTTACAAGTTATTCTAACTGTTACAAATCACCATCAAGTCAAATGCCAGAAGCAGACATTTGATCAACATAGTTATCAATACCACAATTAATTAGTTCTGTCGACAACCCATAAACAACTATATATATGTGACACACAGCATATACCAGGAAAATATATATACTCTGGAGAGTAATCTAGCTACGAGTTCTGCTAAAATCAATAACGACATGATCGTCAAGCAGAGCGAGCAAGCACTTCTAACCTTCTTCTCTCCCAAATACCCCACAAGCGTCTCAAGTGGAACGCGAAACACATCTTCAAGCAAGTCTGGACTCGAATATTGAACAATTTATTAGACTGCATAGACATCTGTCAAAACATATACATGATCGAAACCAATTCCAAAGAACCCACTTACAGTAGCATGACAGCAAAGAAGCTCTTCACAGCTTAGCATGTAAAACAACTCAGCATCTTGACCAAATGCAACCTCTTGACAAAAAAAGGTATTTCAGGTTACATTTCAACCGCTTGAACTCAGTTATATCCGGAACATTACAAAAATATCATTCTTCAAAAAACTAATGAAACACAGAAGATGTTCAATAACAGTAAAGTTCTGTTTATTTTCATTATGCTGTGTTCGTAATCTTACTTTCCAAAATTAAATTTGTAATATAGCATTGATCAGTTCACTGGCTTACCGCTCGACGAATCTTACCTTGCCCAAGACTGCTTAGAACAGACCATTTCATCTAATGGAATTGATATTAGCAGTTTGCACGCCCGTACCATCAATAACATTGGTTTTACTCTAAAATAACTCAAGTCTAATCTTTTCTCTCTTTATTTAAGTGTTGCCTGCCTGGTGTGTCAACATAAGCAACTAACGGATAGCTGCGATCTCTAATGATTTCACAGTGCCTTTGGATCTTGAAACTGATTTTGGACTTGGTCACATACCCCGCATGTAAGGGAAATCTCAGACAATCAGCAAAGGTATCAGGTAAAAATAGAAAACTTTAAATGACTATCTACAAGTCAGTTCCAAGAGGATATAGAGATAGATATCAAATCTTATCCACAATTCCTGAATCACATAAAAATCATGGAAGTCAAGTGATGGCGCCAAGTTTGAAGTTCACAACAGGTTGTGCAATGCACTGCAAAAGGAGGAACATAAACAAGATATTAAAAAACACTTCATCTTATACAGGAGACGAAAGCGGAAAGCTGAATGCCAAAACTGAGGGTAAGGCGGCTAATGAAAAGGAAGCTGAAGGTGATGACAATGAACATGAAATACGCAAAAATTAAGAGAAGTACAGGAAAAAACTTGAAAGGAAGTTAAGGACAAAGAACGTCGCTATGTTGATACGAAGGAACTATCCGTAAATTTGTGAATGATATGTGGCTAGTAACAATGAGTAATCATTCACAGAATGAGTACGAAAAAACCTGCATTTCAAATCAACAAGGCAGTTCATATATTCAGCAACTCAGCCTCAGTTTCAGCACTTAAGAACTTTTAATTTAACTTCGCTGGTGGTGGATCCCCTATATTCCCATGCACGCACTTCAGGTCAATACCTACATGCTTAACTACCAATAAGTTTTTCCTCACAGATGTAGAAGATATTGAAATACTACTACAAAAGAGTAATATGAGCATACATGCGACTCAATCTAATCAAATATGCTTAATTATTTTAATTCAAGCGGCAAAGTTAAAATTATGTTTCCTACAGGTTATAGAAATATATTTATCATCTTTTGAGTAATTATTGATTAATACTATTAAATTTCTGTTTATTTTAATTATGTCGTGTTGATTTTCTAAAAAAAGATAAAATTGTAGTGGTTATGATAAGTTCACCAGCTTACCGCCTGAAGAATATTACCTTGCCCAACACTGCTTAGATCGGACCATATCTTTGCAGTTTACACACCTCTTGTACCATCAACAATGTTGTTCTTTCCAAGTTCCAAGTACTCTGGTCGAAATAGGTACGTCGTTTCTCTTTCTTTCTCCTTCCAATCTTGTAATTAATTTCGGAAAAAAATACTGCCATGAAAAAGACAGATAGTCCAAGGGAATGTTTTGTCAATCTCATTAACAAGACATAAGCCAAACCGTTAAGGACTAGAACAATTTAACTCGCCAACCTTGTCTATTCCCTTTTAAGTTTACAATCAGACTCAGGCCAACTAATTATAGACACACTGTCATCGGAAAGACAAACAGATTTTAAAATGCTAATTATAGACATATGTAGAAATGACAGCTGAATCCAACACCAACATAAAAGATCAATACAACAATGGAATTTTACTTTGTATTTAAGTGTGTTGAACTGTTGATAGGTTTTTTTGTCAGAAGAAGTGTTAAATTGAATTTGAGTTCTAACCTTATTCACAGCTGAAAGGGATCACTGCAACCTCTAAGATCCCACCGTGCTCTTATGAAAACGATAAGCTGACATCATAGGACTTTGTGAAATGATAAGCAAACACTTCAACAGTATTTCAATAAGCAATGCACAGAAAAGTTACCAAATGTCCTATGATCTTTTTCAAACATATAATTATTTCCAATTCGCAAACTAACAAAAAGCAAAGATATACGGTTATTGGTAAAGAATGAGACAAGCTTTATTCAACTTACCTGCAGAATCCCGCTACTGACAAAGCATAATTACTAGACCCAGTCCCGCTCCAAACCATAACAGCCGCGTCACCAAACTGAATCATTCTCGTAGCATCACCAATTGAATGCACTCCAGTAGCACAAGCAGTCACTGCGGCATCAGGCATGATTTGGTCCCTAAATTCAAAAACAAGTCTAGACCATGCAACTATTTTATATAATGTAAGGTATGCAACTCTCAGGTGTCGTGTAATATGATACCAAAAAGAAACACTTTTCAAGAGCTTAATAAAAAATAGAGTATATTCCTAAACATTGGTTTCGTTAGTAGTTACACCATTCGACAGTTAAAGAAAAGACCAATAAGTTTTATTTTGAGACCATAGAGAAGTAGGTGAAAATTAGGTACCTGTACCCCATACTTCATACTCATATGACCCGCCGCCATATTTATCAAGATTCTCGGAATGAAATACAGACACAGACGACTGAGGCGCTGCAATACAAACGTTTATTAATGAGATCAGTAGCTTGGTGCAATACACTCTCTTTCCGGTACTTAGTTAGCATTAGAAACAAAGATACAGTGCACTGAAGTACAATTCTTTTCATACTTTTATGCATAAGCTTATCTTCTGAACCAAATAACGAGACGGTCTTACCTTCTCACAGATCATCTGTGTTGCATCCAGTATATCACTAATACTACCGAATACCGATCCCTCCCCCAATAGATACTCCCTAGTGATAATAATCAGCGGTCAGAGAAAAAACAAAGCTTGTTTATAATAACAACTGCGCTAGCTAGTAACAAAAAATAGGTAACAATCACCGTCTGTTCCTTCTCTTATTGTGCAGCAGGAATCCAACTCGCATCTCTAAAAGCCTCATTAGTAGCACAAAACGCATAGGCAATGAATCTTGCAATCGACCGGTGCTCCTAATGATGTATATAATTGAAATAAAAATTTCATAACAGATTTAACGAAAGTCGCAAAACAAAGATATAAAAGGGCTCATTCATTCAGTACCTTGAAGAAAGCCAAAGCTCCTTATTGAACTCTCCACTGTTAGTTCCGCAAGGCACGCCAGCAGCTACTTTGGACGTCAATTGATCGAAAGTATACAACTGTGTATCCTTATCAAATGCACTCATTTATATATCATCTAAAGTGATTGCTCTAACCCCACACTCACCATACAAAAGCCTCTTCCATGTAGCTTCAACCACACAACCCAAAGGCGTCACCATTCCTAACCCTAAAAGCAAGTAAAGCATCCAAATTCAACACCCACAAGATTCAAACTTCGAAATATGAAGTTGAGCGCAGTGATCCGTTCAACGGCTTACCGCTCGACAAATCTTACCTTGCCCAAGACTGCTTATATCAGACCATGTCATCTGATGGGATTGATATTAGCAGTTTGCACACCCGTACCATCAATAACATTGTTTTACCCTCAAAAGACTCTGGTCAAAAATCTTCATGTTTCTTCTTCTCTTTTTATTTAAGTGCATTGCCTGGTAAGTCAACAGAAGCAACTGGCTGAGCCAGAGTCCTAACCTGATTCACAGCTGGAACGGATAGCTGCGAACTATATGATTTCACCATGCTTTTCGGAGATGGAACGGATTTCTGGGCTGGGTCACATACCCGCATGTAAGGGAAGTCTCACACAATCAACAAAGGTATCAGGTAAAAACATAAAACTAAAGACTATCTAAAAGTCAGCTCCAAGAGGATATAGAGATAAATATCAAATTTCATCCATAGTTCCCGAATCACATAAAAATCAAGACTACGTGGAACAATAACCAAATTCCATAAACACATTACAGTCATTTCAAAAGCGTAAAGAAATAATTTTGGATCCCCAAGTCTCTATTTTTCTGTAAAAATAAACAAAATTAATACAAGCAAACACCACAATGCCCAAAAAGTACATTTCTCAAGGAATCATAACCTCAGAGGCTCAGACGAACTAAAGTCAGTAACCCCATAACCATATGGCTCAAAATCTCTACTTACCACTTCCTTTTGCTTGTGAATTTATTAAAAGTAATTCTAACAGTTTCAAGTCACCATAAAGTCCAATAACGAAGCTGGCATTTGATCAACACCGTTAGCAACACTAAATTATGCCAAAAACCCAAAAAAACCCGCTAAACATTGACACCTAAACATATACCTGGAACCCATATAAACTCTGGAGAGTATTCAGCAGCGATAAGTTCCATTCAAACCAATAGCGACACGACATCAAACACCTAAGACATCATGGATCAAAGCACCATATAATCAAAAGCAAGTAGGTAATGCAGCTGCTGGAAAATCCCTGCAGTAGGTGTAGCCGTTATTTTTCAAAAAAGAATACAAACACAGAATCACATTATTTAGAAACAACATAATGCAAAAGAAAAAAGAAAACCTCCCTGCAGCGGAGACTTCAACTATGAACAATCGAAAACATCAACACTAAAGTAACCATCTTGAGAACATCCATTTCACTAAAGTTGATATTGAAGGCTATACCCAGATAATCAGGTAACTTATCCCACAATCCACACCTATGAAAACCATCAACCATAAAATGGAAACTTGAAAATAGAACCCAAACAAGGCAAAGAACAAAGAAGTGAACTTTTTGGAAAACAGAGAGCAAGAATACAGTAGCACTTGCCAGCATTCAAGTAAATTCAAAATGTGGGGAAATGTCTGGCAGACCAACCGAAATCATTTTTCATTTGGAAGGAACAGGGGAACCAACCCAGATGCACTGCCAATGGAATAACACAATAAGTACATTTCCCGACCCCTCTCCACAGTATTTCCAGTTTGACAGGTACCCGCAATACCCTCAAATAAAAACACATGCAAAATCGAATGTTCGACACACGGTTGAAGTTCAAATTTGGAAAGAACATTGGTAAACCAATGAACAAACAAACAAAAAAAAATACTCAATACCTGTTTGGGTAACCAATCGATTGCCAATTGAAAATATACAATTGCTTGACATTCCCAAGTTTGTGCCTTTATTCCATTTTAAACCCTCATATATCCATAAAAAAAAAACTTGGCTTGACAAAAACAAATAAAACAGTGAAGTGAAACCAACAGCCCAACATAAACTTCAAAGAAACCTTCAAGAAATTATCAGAATAGAAAAGAAAGAGGAACATTTTCATAGCTTATCAAAAAAAGTCAACTCAGTGACCCAGGAAACCCAAGAATCTTCAGAAATCAGAACTAACCCTCACAAAAATAATCTCATGACAACACTAAATAACAATCCTTCCAATTTCATCTTCCGGCCCATAATTTTAGCACCATACAGTCAAGAATCGAAAGGGAAACAAGGACACATCTTTATGACAATTTACATTAACATTCTTTAAATTTCGATACAAAATCCAACACCAAACTGAAATATGTAAGGAGGACGCAGAATCAGAAAACAACCTCGTAGACACTATACAGTAGACCGCTGCTTTAAACCGCCGTTCGTAGCTGCTTCAACCCTATGAAACGTCAATTGCCGTCTCAATCATCTTCGAAGCAAAGCGATAGCAGGCTAGGGTTTCGGATTTGAATGTGTGATTTTTTTTTTTTGATAATAAGATTTGAATGAGTGATTTTTATTTATAGGAAAATTAATTTCCTAATTTCTACGCGTTTTTTTCACGCAATGATAAAAATTTGTTTCCTAATTTCTACGAATTGCAATGGTTATATTAAAAAAAATATTCATCAAAAAAAAAAACGGTTATATTAAATTTACAGCTAATATATCTGACGCGTAATTTTGACGCAATGATGAAACCGCGTGCAACGGTTACATTAAATTTATTTTTGAAAAACTTAATTACTCTACTCAGGGCTTACGGGTTTGTTAGTCCATTTACGTTCATGGGCTTCACATTCACGATTTTTGACACATTGGCCCAATCGTTAACGTCGTCGTTTACAGAAGGAAAGAAGTGACCTAAAGAACAGGGCAACCTCAGTTAAAGGGAATCTTAAATGGAAATCTTTTAAGTAAAAAAAAGCAGCAGCAGCTGGCAACAACAGAGCATAACTCAACTGCCGTGCGTCCTCTGCCGCATACTCAACTCTGACAACATGTATTCATCGTCCTCTATGTTTCACTAGTTTAGGATAGTTAGGTCTGTTTTGTGTTGATGGGTGCAATTTTGGAGTAAATAGTTTTCGGTCAAGCTGCATAATTTACTTATTCAATTTCTCAATATGAGTTTGATGTTAACCGGTGAGAGATAGAGGGAGATGAAATATATAGCAAATCAGAGCAGATAGTTCAAGAATATATATATATTTTTTCTTACGAAAACACTCTCTGCTACTGTCCAATAGGGAAATTTCTGAGTCATTTTATAGACTTTCATGGTGGCTTACCAGTAGAGAATTCATCCATAAAAATACTTTTTATTGAAAAGTTTATATAAGAAAGAAACAGTATCCACACCCTTGATGACTAAAAAAAGACTTGCCCAAAATCAAAAGATTGCCAGTCTTACAAGTTACAAGATTCCAAAAAACTACATGAGAAAGTTAAACAATACGTATCAAACATTATGCCTTTTTGAGCTTCTGTATTCTTTGTTCTTTTCACATAACAAAATCCCTTGCTATTAAAAACTAGCTAGACACTACTACTAGTGATGAAGTCCAGCCATTTCCGGTATCGATCGTGCTACGGCCATCGAGAAGTTGGGATCCTTGGTTATAGATACTACATACTTCTTGATGATTTCTTCTTCCACTTTATTGAATAAATTTTGTGAGTCAAAACTTGGAGTGGAGTTGGAACTTTGGGATTTTTCTTGGTGATCATCAAATTTGATGTAGTGATCGGTTCTCGGTGAGCTAGCTAGCTAGCGAAAGGTCTAAGGTTAAACTTGGCCTAGCGAAAGGGTTTGTGTTATTGCTTGAAATTGTGAAGTTATTTGAATCAGGGGTATGTATCATTGTTGGAGATGATATCAAATGAAGCTCAGCCTCTGAGCTGAGCTTGTTATGGTTGTGTTTGCCTTCGTAAGTCACGCCTAGAATCATCTCGTGCTCCGCAGACCGTTGCACCTCTATATATATACATATATATATATATATATGAGTTACAAACTTGATTTTTAGCTAGTAAAATTTTCCAAATGTGTATCATATATGTACATGTTTATCAAAGTTTACTTTTTTTCTTGACAGGGCAAGTTGGGGCCATGGCACACCGGAAGTAAGCCCTATGAGAAGGATTGTCCTTGGTCACCTTCTGTCCATACTTCCTCAATATTTCTATCAAATTCACACTATATCCTAAGACTTTAAAAGGATTCTTTTGAAAGACTAGTACTTAATCAAGAT
>JAWWMW010073652.1:0-13887 GCA_035048345.1 Echeveria elegans | reverse complement strand
AGTAAAAATAAGATAAAAGTAAGTAAGAGAAAAATAAAGTAGGAAAGAGAGTGTATTGTGAGAGTGAATTAATTGTCGTAAAAGGAAATAAGAAGAACTTTATGGGACATCCGAATAGAAAAGTAGGAAGAACAAAAGAGGACAGAGGGAGTATAAATCAACTCATGAGTGTTTTTCGGAAAGAATTTGGACCGTCTTTTACTTTATTTCCACACTATTTCAAAGGTCAATTTGACACAATCTTGGCCTCTTAAATCGATGTTATTCCCATCAAAACAAAAAAAACTATTTTACTATTGACAAATGCTAAGTGCACCCCTTTTTCGATCAGTATTTCCAATCAAATTTGAATGAAATTATGTTATCACCTTTCACATTTGTACCGGCTTATTTGAAATTAAATTTTAATAACCAATCTATGATTCCACATCGAATCTTCTTGATTCTATGACGAAGAACATAATTATTAGGCTATCACCTCTTTTTGCTACTTTTATGCTCGGTCTTATTAAGCCATATCAAATTTATCAGAATAACGTTCAACTTCCAAATGATACGAGAGCGATAAAAATTACTACCTAATTAACAAATGTGGGTGAATAATTTATCATATATGTAATATCCACATCGGATACAGGAGATGTGACAGCTAGCTATATAATAGAACTATCAGTCACATATATCACCAATATATCATGATTTTTTGTGGAAATATTTTAAGTTGTGGTGACATGTTGGTGACGTCTACGCTGAAAAAACTAGGCTTATAACGATTTGGACCAGGTCCTAACTCAATATTTCTTTTATAATTTTGATTCGACCAACAAATTCAAAATCATTTTCAATTGTTTAAGTACTTTTGAAAAGATAGTAATAAGTAACTCATGGAGATTATTTGGATCACTCTTTAGCCACTTCACTTTTTGTCTCAAGCCCACCTCGTTTTTGGCCCCGAGACTCTATCTTGAACCTAAAGCATGTAAATGAACTCGGAGACGTCCATATCGAACATTTGCAACTAACAACCATCTCTTCCGCATTTGCCACAGCCTCTTCGTCAATGAAAGTCAACGATGATCCCGAGTAACCGGAGCTTCTGCTACAGGAAAATGACGACGATGAACCTCTCCTCGAACACTCATAACTTAAAAAATGCTTAGGACTTTCATGTTATTTTTGGATGACATTTGACTACCGGTTTTTTGAGTGTTAGAATATCCGAGAGGTGGCGTATGGAACGAAGAAACCACTAGTTTCTTAGGAGATCTTGGTTGTGTTTCCCAATTGGAAGGTACGGGGCTCCGTCGGACAACGATGCGATGCTCTTTTCTTCGGATAGAAGCTTGGAGAGGAACTTTTCATCTCGGAGGGATGTTGATCCGGGCTCTGCATCTTTTGGTGTTTATGGATTTTTGTAGTAAAGAAATTGAAATGCAACGGAAGAGCAAATACATATACTTGTTATTAGTAGTTCCATATACATTTGTAGACAATCTTCTTATATGGTACTGTATTGGTTGTATTAGGTTACTTTTATTATGTTGATTTTTGTTTGTTGATTGTGCATATAATGTTTTAAGGGCAAAGCGATTTTTCTAATACTAATGAGTTTAATAGAATGATGATTTCAACCGCTCATGTATCTTGAATCTGAGTTTGATATGATGTTATTTTATACTGTACCAATTATAAAAGGAAATCATTTTTATGATTCATGACGCCTTATAGATCATGACAGATCTGTCGATTTTTTTTTAGCACGTGAAATTAGGAATTAAAGATTCACATATGTTAAATCAATATATATATATATATATCTACTTATACAATAGAATTCATGTCCACAACTACACATATAGTGACGAAAATTTGCATTGCTAAAACCTTACTGAAAATCGTTGGAGAATAGGACAAAATATTAAAAATTAAAAATTAAAAATTTAGAAATTCATATGTACAAATCAAAAATTATGCGGAATACATCGGAAAATTTGAGGAAAATTGTATGGAAACATCAAAATAAAAATATCATAAAAATAAAAAATAAAAATAGAGCAGTAAACGTTAGGAATAATATAGAGAATCGAATGAAGATATAAATAAAAACGTATGTTCATGTCGTGATTCCGTCAGGACGACGAATTCGCCTCTAGTATATAATACTAAGGCAACGTCAAACACAGTAATCAATGTATTTTTCATGATACTAACTCTCAATTTATAATACTTTAATATTAACCTGGCCTTAATCTCTCCTAACCAAAAACTCTTCATTTTCTTTCCTCAAAACCCTCCACGTACTCAAGCCACCGTCGCCTTTGGGGGGTGGAGGGCTTCCCCTCCGCGGAGGTGGGTTGCCCTCTGCCCCCCTTTCCTTTTCCGTTTTCAATTTCTGCCTTTTCTTCCAGTCTTTCCTCCGCCGACGGATGTGATGAGCTTTGGCGACGGCGTTTCTCCCATGATGGTGCATGTCATGTCACATGCTTCCAAGTTTTATATGTGGTGGGTTAGACCACGAAGACGGAGTGGATCGAGCTTGGTGGTTTCGATGGAGATTCGGTCTGACAGCTCGAGTCAGAACGGTGACTGGGTTTTGATTGGTGGTCGTGCTTCCGCGGTGGCTCAACCGATACATCTCCTATGGTGCATGTACGACTTCAGATCGGTCCGGCTCTTGATGTGGCTCGGCTATGGCACTTCTGGTGGCTCACGGCGGGTTGGTGGTCCTACGATGATGCATGCAATCGGTTGGATCTCGTCTTTGCTCCGTGACTCCGGCGGTTGAATGTGGTTATGATTGTTTAGTGTCGTTTGTTTGCTTTAGTTTAGTTGTGTATCCAGTTGTTGGTGTTTTTCGGTTGTCTGTTTCTAGCTTTTTCGTTTTTCATCCCTTGTGGATGTGAATAAATTCCACCGTAGCTCCGGGCACAACACATAAACTTGCCTGGAGTTATAGATGTGGTGGTATGATCCGTAATGGATCTGTTATGTGCCTCTCTGTATAGAGGTATAATTGATTTGATTGATATTCAGCGTCAAGTATGACATTATGATGTTGTGAAGGTGCCATTTAGGCCTGAGCTTTTAGTGGAACACTATGTAACAGAGTCTTGTATATCTTGTACTCCTATTTTCACAGTCAATAAAAAAACTCTCAATTCATAATATTTCCCCTCTAAAAACTCAATTCATGAATGAGTGGCGCCTGGCCAGTGCTCAAACATTAGACCACCACCAACTGTCCAAATACCCGTGTCACATCAAAACCTCAAGTGCAAACTCAATCTTCCCGTCCCTCTCGCTTTCTCTTACAGCTTTCCAAAAAACGTCTCTTAGATTCCGGGATGGAGGGCTTCTCCTCCGTGGCTGCTAGCCCTCTGCCCCCTTCATTTTCTTTGTTTGCTTTAGATTAGGGTTGTTCTATTTCGTTTGTCGGGATCGAAACCTCCACTATCTTTTTCACCGGCGGAAGCTGTAGCATGTGTTTCCTGCCTGGTCTTGGTTTGATGCCTCTGGATCTGGCATGCGACCCTCGGATATGTTGGGTTTTGGTCGGATCTGGTTGGTAGTGTGTGGATCTACGTTAAGAAGATCAGGCGGCGCTTGATGACTTCCTGTGAGGGCGGCTTCAGGTTCCGGTTGCGGTGACTAGAGGAATTTTTCTATGATGCGCTCGGACGACCTGCATGGCCCGGGCTCAAAGGTGGCTCTGTTTGGTCGGGCGGCGCGGCGGTGTTCCTACACATCGGACGAACTTCACTTCAGATTCCTTTCTGCCTCCGACTCATGCTTACAACTCTGGTGATGCTTTTGCTGTGGGCTGTTTTTGATCTTTGTTTGGTTAGTTCTTGTCTTTTCTCTCCACGAGTAGGTGTGGGAGCTGCATATTCTTCCCACATAGTGTGAAAGTTGGCGATTTCCCTTTATTTTGTTAGTTGAAGACCCTCTTACTGAGGTGTTGTTGTCTTGATTGATGTTCATTGATGTGCTAGCATTAGTGGATTAGTGGTGGTGCCTTATAGGCCTGTACGATCATCAAAATAGTTTGTACTTGATCAATTACTTATACTCGTGTACCACGTTTCAATTAATGTATCTGGTGTATACCAGTTTGATAAAAAAACTGTCCAAATACCCGATTTTGAAATAAATATAATATAATATTACCTAAAATATTAATCGAAATTTTATTCAATTCAGACTACACAAATTGTGATATCTCACATCGGATACAGGAGTTGTATCAGCTAGTTATATAAGTAGAGTTACCGGTCCATATGTCACCAATATGCCATGATTTTTAGTGGAAGGTTGTGGTGACCTAGGAAATGTTGGTGACATGTGACGCTGGACAGCTGGGTGTATAACGTTTCGGTTCGACCAGGACGGTCGGGTCGTTACACAAATACAAGCCCTAAATCGAGTCACGAACATTTCAAAATTTCCCCAAATCAATCGTCGGCAAAGTCTTTCTCAATGCCAAGACTCGTTTCAACGCGCCACCTTCCTCCTCCTCCTCCCAACCGATGGGCTCCAACGCGTTACGTCCGTGTCGTTACGCAACCCAAAAAAATAAACCACAAGTTCAAAAGCGATTCGTTTACTGAACGAGCAAGGAACTCAATGCGATACGTCCGTGTCGTTATTGAACACGATAACGGATGAGATAGAGAAGGAAATGCAGGCTAGATTGGAAGCGTAAGGTGACTCGAGGATTAAGATGCTTCCGACTTACATTTGCTCACCACCACAAGGGACGGAAATTGGTAATTTTTATGGTTTGGATTTTGGTGGAAGGCATTGTAGGATTATTTGAATCCAGCTTTTAGGTAAACAAAGTACAATGCCCATTTTAGATAATAGTGAGAAAAAGGTTATTCCTGAGTACGTGAAGCGCGGAATTTGTGAAGAGTTGTTTGATTTTATTGCTTTTGAGTTAAAGAAATTTGTTGGGAGTGAAGGGGAGATTTCGTCGGGTGTGCAGAGAAGGGAACTTGATTTCGTTTCCCGCGAAACAAAGGACGGTTTCAAGTGGGGATTTGATTAAGTGATTAAGTGGACGAATGGGTTTGCAATTGGTGATGGGATTGATATGGATGTAGCGGATTGTTTACTGCAAGTGATGCATAAAATAAGATTGCATATGAGGGTAGCGGCAGTTGTTATTGGAACGGGTACGAATGCTTGTTATTTGGAGAAAGTGGGGTCGATTTTTAAGCGTTCAGGACTTCTTACAACGTTGGGAGAGATGGTGGTAAATGTGGAGTGGGGTGATTTCTCCTCGGCTCACTTGCCAAAAACTTCTTATGAGGAGAGTTTATATCGTGACAGCTCAAACCCGAACGTACATGGTTTTGAGAAAATGATTTCCGGGATGTATCTAGTGGACATAGTTAGGAGAATGGTTATCAGAGTGATACAAGAGCGGGACATGAAACACATTTCAAATCAGCTATCAATGCCATTCACCTTAACTTCTGAGTGGATTGCTGCTATGAAGTAGGATGAGTCTCCTAATTTGATCGTGTTGCACAAGTATTCAAAGATATATAATCTTTGAGATCTCAAACATTCCTATAAAGCTTCGAAGAGTGGTAGTGGACATATGTGATATTGTGGTTCGCAGATCCGCTGGTGTATCTGCTGCTGGCATAGTTGGCATAATTAAGAAACTGCAAAGGAATGCAAATGAAAGAGGGGAAGCATCAAGTAAGCGAACAGCTGTTGACTGTTGTGCTAGATGGGGGCATGTACAATGGATACACTTTATTTAGAAAATACTTGCACGAAGCCGTGGCAAGCATTGTCAAAGGATGTACCTCGTACATGATCCTCAGCAGCATGGACCTTGGTCCCTTCGTTGGCGTTGCACTCATTGAAGCCTCTCACTCTCCCATATATGGTGCGGATACTGTTCGGGATGCACAGATGCAACTTCATCGTAAACATGGATCAGATGTAACCGATGAATAATGGAAAGAAAAATATAAAAAAAAAATCTGGTAACCGGATTGAACCCGATCTATAATTGCAGGTGCGGTCCTAAGAAATTCTGAATTCGGTTTAGGTATGGTTCGGTCCAAATCTATCAGGTTATCGGTCCGAAACGACTGGACTGATTAATTTTATCCATTAAATTACTCAAAAATAGTACTTTTTTGTGTTATCTCTTCTCCTAAAATATGTCATTTAGTCTTTCCCCTTTAGGTTTTAAGTTCTTGGAAAATGCGATTTAGTTCAAAATTTTGATTTTCCAAAAGTTTGCGTCATAACGGGCCGCACTTGAGAATGGACCGCATATGACCGGATCGTTAGGTCTCATTCCGGATTGTGCCGCCTTCCAGACATTAAGAAATTTGCGGTTTTCGATCGGACCAAGCTGCAAAAGCAATTTACCAAAATCATGTAAATTACAGCTTGTTAGAGCATCTCCAATGCAAATCTGTAAATTGGATATGTAAAATATTGTTTTAAATTGGATTTGTATTTTTTAGGGAAGGAAATAGTGATTTTGCTCCAATGGGGAATATGTATAAAATAGTTATGTATATGTTTTTACTACAATTTGAATACATGTCGCAACTTTGTAACATGACGCTAGGTACATATCCTTGATCTCATTCATCATTTTCCTCCGGTTTTCTGATACACAGACACCTCATCGTCCGCATCCTTAAACTCCTCCACTTTCCTCCTCTTCTGCATAAACTTCCTCGGCGCTAACATTCCCATCGATACTATCTTCAACCTACAATTTATCCTCTTCAGCGCCAACCCTCGCATCAATTCCACCAACATACAGGGTTGTGATGCTCTCATCATCTGGTGGCTACAAAGAAGGCATTTCACCAGTTTTTCCAAGCAATTTCAATGCCATAGGATGGTTCACTCTGCAGACATCAACAAATTAGTTTAGAATAATCCAGTAACCAAAAAATTACTCCACCAGTGGTTGTTGACATGCTAAAAACAACAAGGGCTGGACAAAACAAAGAGAAGGATCGAAAATACACCTGAGAAAGGTCCATGGTCTGAGGTGTAGCGAAGAAGGCACCCTCATCCATCCGCAGAGATGGAAGTCCCTCTTCTTCATCGAGGACAAAGGGATTAATAGAGTCTGGGATACCCTCATTATTTGCCTCGACAAATTGTGTTGTGGCGTTGACCCATTGGTCCACCATCTACTTCCACACTCTGAGAAAAGAATCAATCAAATGCCGGCCAACATATATTACCATATCACAATCACACAATCAAATGCATTTGACGAAAAGTCTACTGAGGAACCGACCGCAGCTGATACCAAACCATGAAAATTCACAAAAGCAGCCATTAGTATCAAGAAATGGATCAAAAGCTCGTACTGGATCAGTAGCTTACTGATTACCAAAAAAATCAACCGACCCATATTCCGAACCCGACTAAAGGTCGGACATTGGAGCCACCGATCATCCAGAAACTCAAAACCCAAAACGAAAAGCGGTCGTTACAGTTACGAATCTCGAAAATTGGAGACGTCGATAAGAAAAATAAGGGATTCCGTTTACAATCGGACAATCGAAGATGCAAAATTTATGGCGGTGGTGGAGGGAGAAGTCGAACGGAGTTTTGGGACCGAGACGACAACTGATGATCGACAACTGATTCTATCTACTACCCACGACAGCGAGACAACTGCACATCATCAATTCCAACCCCTACCAACTAATCCAAGCAGTTCTCATCAATTACATCCCTCTACCAATCTTCCACCAACAACAATTTCAGTTTGAGATAAAGCAACGACGGAGTGGGGTAGAAAGCAACGACGGAGTGAAAAGAAGAGAGAGAAAGGAAGTTTGGGATATAGAGAAAGAGTGGGAGTAGCAGATATGCGGATTGGTTAAGCAGATTTGTAAATATTTTAGATAACAGGGTTGCGCGTTGGAGAATGGAAATTTGCATCTGGTTTTGTATTTGGGCTACCAGGTCAGATTTTATCCAGATTGGGCTCTTTTAAAGAATTCCACTGGAGATGCTCTTACAAGTCAACTAGGCAACTAACAGTTAGACAATCGGCAAGAGGTTTAAATAAAATAACTGAAGTCTTTTACAAAATCATTTTGGTTAATTAAAAAAATTTATGTTGTTTGGAATCTAAAACTGTCTCGTTTTAAAATGGCCGCATATGACTGTTTGTTATCCATTCTGTTCCCCCGTCAGTTTGCTGACTCATCAAGTCTCCGCGTACCTTAACCGCACCGTTTTAACTAGGGTTAATTCCCCAACCGCCCCCTATAAATACGTAGTCTGCATCACTCTTATCCATATCCAAAATCCCCAACATAATCAATCAATCAAAACCCTAAATCCACAAATACCAATTCTCCAGGGTCCAATGGCTTCCACTTCCTTCTCTTTCGCTTCCCTCACCAGCGTCAAACCCTCCATCAATTCCACCGGTCGCCGCCCTCACACCATCCGTTTCCGTCCATCCCAAATCTCCGCTGTGTACGCCTCCGTCGAGCGACCGCGATCCGCCTCAATCTCCACCTCCGTCGGTTCGCTATACGACGTGCTCGGTATCCAGACGAGCGCTAGCTGCCAGGAGATCAAGCAGGCGTATCGGAGACTAGCTAGAGTCTCGCATCCTGACGTTGCCTGTTCCGGCGACGACGAGTTCATTCGGATTCATTCTGCGTACGCGACGCTTTCCGATCCGGAGAAACGAGCGGATTACGATCGGTCGATCATGCTCCTGACGAGACGGTGTCGTTCGTATGAAATGGCTGATGCGACGCCGTACGGATACTCGACGGTGTACGGAAACCGTAGATGGGAAACGGATCAGTGTTGGTAGAGACTAGAGAGATTCTAGAGATATATAAATCGGTAGTGTTAAATTGTACGAGTTCGGTTCATTAGCAAAATCGGGCCAGTTTTTATCCCGACGCCCGATGTTAAATTAAGCAACCGTTTTATTGGTTCAATTTTTTTCTGTTTAACGGGCCACTCTGAATTTGCTCCTATAAAAATTTCGTCGATTCAAATTGGACCAACAATTAACTCGAGCCTGTACTTATAATAAGATTTGGGGAAAAATGTCAATTAAAGCTCCAATTTTTGCGTTTTGTCCATTTAATCCTCAATTCAAATTTACCCATTTAAATCCCCAACTTTCAGTTGACTTTACCCTTAATTCATAAATTTAGGTTGACTTGTCCATTTAAATTCCCAACTTTCGGGAAAATGTCTTAACGGTGTGTTTTAAATGGGCAAGTAAACCTAAGTTTATGAATTAAGGATGAAGTCAACTGAAAGTTGGAAATTTAAATGGGCAAATTTGAGTTTGGGATTTAAATGGGCAAAACGCAACAGTTGGGGCTTTAATTGACAATTTTCCCATAAGATTTGTTATGGTCCCGGTCCGATTAAATTTCTGAAGCGAAATTGATTCAATTTTGGCGCAGCCCAACCAACATCTGAGAGACGTCGGCCATCGTCCGAGGCGGTTTTGGGATCCGCTAATCCGCATCGCCCTCCATAACTTGATACCGCGACGAGACTCTATTCAAGCCTCAGGTGCCGTCAGAATCAGCTCGATGAAGTTTTTTTTTTTTCCCTCTGAAAAAGTCGGTTTGTTCTGGTATCTGGTGGTGAAAATGTATGACGGTTGACCTAAAGGCTAAACCTGATGTAATGTTGTATGATTTGTTTCTTGATTGTTAGCAGTAGTAATAGCTGTATATTAGGGTATTGATTTGTATATTATAATTTATTGGCTGATTATGACTGTTGACATATGTTTTGGTTTTGATCTTTTGGAGCATGCAACCATGTGCCTGAATTTTGAGTTGGGGTCATGAGTTTATACACCTAAAGCATAGATAGATCCTTACCATGTTTAACACCACTTTGAGTATATCTGCACAAGTATTTCCGGAGATCAATAGTATGCTGCATGTTTTTGACAATTTTGATCATAGTTTGATCATGTATTTTCATAGATATTATGGATCGTGATTTTTCTGACTCCAACTCTCCAAGTAGAAAAAATAAGGAGAATTGGAAGTCATAGATCAGTAACTCTTATCTGTAAATATATTAGTTCTTATATGTTCACCCACACATTCCATTTGAGACAGTTCTGATGTGGAACACCATCACTGTAACACACTTTACACTTCATAAAGACAAAGACGGTGTCTGCTAGACCTTTTGAAACCTTTTTTTTGAACCTCATTTCTGTACGGCGTGAATAGCGTACTTTATTGCTAGATATAAGTTTTTCTCAAAGCTCACACTATACTATTCTGACTGTGAGCTCAGTCACACTTCCCCACTTGTATCGGCCATAAAAAGGAAGAAGATGCTTTGATCAGGGGGGAACAAAATCGCTTTTCTATATGTGATTGAATTATAAAATTTTCACTATGTTTATCAGGTGTTGTTCTAAAGTAAATTAGTGGCATATTGAGATTCAGTTAGACTTGCCCTCCTGTTGCTTCTTTTTGGTTTTTCTTTTAATCAGCGTTATAGTTAATTTGAGATTTTGAGTTTTTGTTTTCTATGACCATTACGATGTTGTGATCTGATTACGATAGTTGACTATGTGCAGGATTATAAGTGCTTGCATCCAAAGGGCATAGCTTCCTTCCCATCCACTCACATTTATGCGTGCATAGACACTGAAACATTTATAAGTCAGTTAAAGAAGATCTGGAGTTTATTCTTTGTTGACAACCCACCACTAATTTCCTTCCAATCCGTCCTTTCCGTGAAAAGTATCATCAGTCTTTAACTCTTTTTTATTCTGCCATCTCTTTCACCGATCCTTAAACCATTTTCCATCAGATTCCTCTGATCAAGTGATTCATTTCTTATCACAAAATGAATGTTTTCTGCTCTAGTTTGTCGACATCACTGGGCTTCTTCTCTTTCTTGTTACTGGTACATCATCATGCAATCATCATGTTTTATTTTTTGATCAAGTTTGTCTTAGACTCTTTGGTAATATTTTGCACAAGCTCCCTGCATTTGGTCAGCTTATGTAATCAGTTTAATCCTCATTTGTGTTTCTTATGAACAAATGTTATTACTCAATCTGGCCGGGCATACTATCCAATTCAGGCAGTCCACAACTTGACAGTACAGGTTTTGAAATAAGGCCTCACACTCCTCGCAAGTTCCGCAAAGTTGGTCCGGCCGCTTATGGGGACGGACTGGTTGTTCATTTGACCCCATTATCCTCCAAGGAACCTGCCTTACCGGTGATTGTGGATCCAATCAAATTGAGTGCAACGGGGCAGGTGCAGCCCCTCCTGCCATGCTGACTGAGTTTACCATTGGTTCAGGCTCACTTCAAGACTTGTATGATGTCAGTTTGGTAGATGGATATAACTTGCCTTTGATTTTGGAAGCAGCTGGTGGGTCAGCTGAATGTGCTACCACAGGTTGCTTGACTGATTTGAACTGACAGTGCCCTGCTGAGCTGCGGTTGGCAACAAGTGAAGGTTGTAGAAGTGCCTGCAAGGCATTTGGGAGCGATGAGTATTGCTGCAGCGGGGCATACACTACGCCAGATGTGTGCAAGCCATCCTTACTCAAATATGTTCAAAGCTGCGTGTCCCAAGTCTTACAGCTATGCATATGATGACGCCACTAGTACTTTTACATGCAGTGGAGCAGACTAGACGATCACATGTTGTCCTTTATAACAAGGTAAGCATCTTATCGAAATCTACATATAATCAAAACTTATTGCAGTTTGCATTTAAATCAGCCTCAACTCGTTCATTTCAGTTGATGATGCAAAAGTGTTGCTACACAGGACAAACAAGTGAATTATACTTTCTAGAATTAAGCCACTAGTAGTAGCAGATGACGAGTGTTTAAAGCTCTTAATAATACCACTGCTAATGTAATCTGTCTTTTTGGTTGCTGTTTCCTTCAGTAAGAAATCAGCAGCCGCAACAGACTCACCACCAAACTATAGCTCAGCGGGGTCGTCATCATCACCCCCCATCAAGATCAAACAACGTCGAGCCAACCAGTTTCGAGATACTTCCTGGTTTACACTTTCAAGACATGTTTAGCAATGGAGGCTCATCAAAAAGAGTACTAAAGTTTGCTACACTTTGCCGTCATTCAGCAGCAGCAGCTCTTTTTATCTTTCTGCTCTTGTAGCTCTTATTGGAACTCTCAGTACATACTTTTTATCTTTCTTCTCTTGTAGCTCTTATTGGAACTCTCACTACATACTACATACTACATACTACATACATTCATCTTACCTGATGATATACTGAACTGGTGTCATTGCATTTTCTCCTCCAGATCTATTTGAGGCCAAAGTTGTGATACAAAAAGTGGAGAAATTCCAAATAGTAATGGAGGACAGAAAGCTTTGGAAGGCACATGCATGTACAGAAGAAAATACACACTTTCTTAAGCTTTTTCTCGGATAAACATGGTAGCAAGTTCTCTTCCGGAGAAATTGGTGGAGAACACTTATCCAAAAAGTTGGTAGGAGTCAAGCAAAATCCTCGCCATCTGGAGTTGCATGTTTTGGTCCCAATGAGGTTTGCTCGACTTCATAAAAAGATTTTCAAATGTATACACATTATTTGCGATTTTGCTGGATCTTTTTGCGATTGTGAGTGAGTAACTAATGTTCATTTATCATATCAAATGATACGATAGTCACACCAATAAATTATAGTTTAAATTCTCCACATATTCGAGTCAAAATCTTTTAATTGACTATATAGTATTTCTCAAGTTTTATGCGACCACTGCGTTGAAATCTAAATTAATATCGTAAAATATCTCAACTTCTGATGTTTCACATTGCGAAGATACCAATCCACTTCTAAGTTTCTTCTGGGAACATTGGAGATTTTGCATTTACTTTATACGACCTTATTATATAGTGACTTTAATATAACATAGACGAGGGGCGGAATTTTAGTTCATACCACTTAGACGCATAAAATTTCTTGCTTCTGGGCAAATTTATAAAAAGTGAGTGTTCAACACTACTATGCACTTCTATTCAACATAGAGATCATTTTCTCAAATATTTTGAACTCAAGTATTGTAATGTGTGTTATACACTTATCCCCATCAATAATATCATCCTCATTCTCTTTTAAAAAATATAATAGAGACGAAGCATTTATGATATTACTCATACAAAATATAGTGTAAAAAATTGGGTTATTTATCGAAAATCACACGTAAAATACGAGTTTTTTTGATAGCCACCCGTAAAATGTGATATTACCAATAGCCACCCATCAAAAAAATAATCAATCCATTAAACACTCATCCATCGACAATTTATTTAATAATAATAATAATAATGTTAAAATTCAGAGACGTTCAAAACAGTAATTGAAAACTATTAAATAATTTTTTTTATATTTTCGATAAAATTTAGTAAAATTTTGAAATATCGAATTAAATTTACACAAAAATATTCTGAATGCATAATTTTTTTGTTAAATATGAAACTAAATGAGTGCCTTTTTATATTTGTTTTATGAATTTTGGAATGTTTTTGAGTTTCTTTATTATTTTTTATGATTATTTTTCGATGGGTGGGTGTTACGACATGTGTTGTTTTAGACTCTATACTCTCTTCAGGATGTAATGTTTCATTTTTATTTATTTTAACAAACGTATATCAATCTTTTGGAGCGAGAAACATTTTTAACACTATTCTCTTCAGAAGCGAGTCACATTTCAAATATAAATATCAAGTAAACTCATTTTATGTGAGACATGAATCCATGTCTTGCAATGTAACATCTACACAGGGAAATAAAGTATAGTGCATAATAAAATAATACTCCCTTCGTCCTAAGTTATAAGTCAACTTTTCATTTGCACACATATTAAGAAATT
>JAWWMW010073635.1:0-13888 GCA_035048345.1 Echeveria elegans | reverse complement strand
ATACACATGCAAGTTTTAAGTCAGGTCACTAATCGTGCTAAAGGGCAGTTTTTAAGTTTACACACACCTGCACATTCTTGACAAGCTTCAGCTTTTGATCTAAATATAAACATCATACTGAGTCAATTGTTTGATGGTTCATATTTGGGGACCTGTAAAAGCAATATCATGAACCATCGGATTCCCAATAAGACTTTCTTGACTTACAACAGGTTCTTGCTTTCATTCATATATGATTGAAAATGTACTTTATCAGGGAAAAGAATGACATTTTCAGCACTGTGTTCTGCCTGACTTTTGGCGACCTGAAATATCAATTTTTCTATTAACTAAATAACTAAAAAAAAGAAACATTGAAATTCAACAACTCTTCAAACAATGTCCAAAATAACTATGCAGGTAATGTTACTCTAAAAAGTCAACTAAGCTATATTTTGTACTAGTTTGCTACACAAAATTTAAGTTAAAAGTCGATGTGCACGATGCTCAAGGATAATAATATAAGGTAAATGTATCTTTCAAACACTAAAGATGATAATTCCTCAAGCATCAAGATAATGACATGGAGGCCAACAGGACGGCTGGAGAATCAAATTAATATTTGTACCAAAAAACAGACATCTAATAATGACTTCAAGAACATAATTACAGAGTGATTATCATTTTATATTGGACAGAATGATCCTCCCAGATCTGAATGTGTAAGGCTCCGTTTGATTGCGGAAAAAAAAGGGTGAGGAAAAGACAATTTAAAGAAAAATTATTTTCTCATGAGAAAATTGTAAGGAAAATTTGATGTCATTTTGCCTATTTTTTTTATTTTTTCCCTTACAACTAAACACACATTTCATTTTCACTCAATTTTTTTAAAAAATTTTCCTTTCCTCTTTTTTTTCCCGCAACCAAACAGGGCCTAAAATTACCGAAAACAGTTTCCATCGACATACAAATCAAGGTAGACACAAGGTCATTGTAATCAGGCAGCATATGTACCGACGAAATAGGACACTAATACATTGATCATCGAAAATGCTGACTGTTAACTGGTTCAATGTTTGACATGGCAATGAGCTGTTGACGACTAGTAAAATAATAGAAGGGGATATAACGTACCCATCAAGGCCGGAGAACCCTCCAGATGGCAGAAACATGTATCTCGTCAAACTTGAAATTGCATGGCTGTCTGCTCCAGAATCTGTACAAACATAAGAAGACAAGAGCATGTCTCAAATGAATGATGTTTTGTCAAATATGAATTTCTTAAGGATACTACACACCTGACTTTGAATAAAGATGAATAAATGCGAGCAAGGCAACAAATGGATGCAACTCAAAACTCCTTTGATGGCCTCCACACATTTTCTTTCCACAACTTCTCTTCTGGAATCCCTTGTCCAGATATGTAATGAAATTTTTTCAACAGAAAAGCATTCAAATATACAAGTCAAGAATATATTATCCACCATAAGAAGGATCAAGCTTCTCTTTCCTTTTTTTGAAGAAATTCAAGGAAGCAATATCCAGCTTCCACCATCCTCTATATTATGTCTAACCGAGCTTTTTACTGTTCTTAGAGGATTCAAATTCTTGATTCACCGGTGCAAAGACGATAGCTCGTTGTGGAGTCTTCTGCAAACCCACATAATCTCAAATGAGTTTCATATGCTGGTAATGGAACTAGGAAAGGCACTCGATATCCTGCCTTTAAGCTTATTAGATATTACCACAGATATCAAAGAACAAATTGACTTGCTTCGCAAGCAAGCCAAGAAGGTCGAATTGTTTGTTGATCCACAGGAAGTTCAAAGAAGAGAAGAACTATTGCAAGTAATGATGAGCAACAAGAGCATTAAATATGAAGGATATCCAGATATCATGAAAGTTAAAGATATCATGAGAGGCATTGGTTTGGGAACAAGACTGGATTTTGAAGAGGAGATTTCAAAACTTGAGGCTCAAGCATTGAAGCAGGCAGGCACTGGTGGACTTATAGTAATTTCCAAAATCAATAACCTCATTTCACTTGTTTCATATGGAAAATCCATGATTTCTATAATTGACAATAGCATCGAGAAGGCTGACGAACACTCATTTCCCGACAGCAATGTTGATGATCTTACATCATTTCAGTCGATAAGTACTAACATTCCTGATGAGTATAAATGCCCAATTTCGCTGGATATGATGAGGGATCCTGTCATTATTGCATCTGGACATACATATGATCGGAATTCAATCGCCCGATGGATCGATTCAGGTCACCATACATGTCCAAAAAGTGGACAGAAACTGCTTCACATGGCTCTCATTCCTAACTATGCACTCAAGAGTTTGGTGCACCAATGGTGCGAAGTAAACAATATGCCACTAAACGAATGTGCATCATCATCCTCCAATTTGGAGGAGAATATTAACAAACTGAACCAAGATGAGAAATCAGGTGATCACATTTCTGCCACAAAGACCTCGGTCGATGCAGTTCGGATGACAGCAGAATTCTTGGTAGGGAAACTAGCAACTGGGTCAGTAGTAATCCAGAGGCAGGCAGCGTACGAGTTACGCCTATTGGCAAAAACTGGGATGGATAATCGAAGAATAATAGCCGAGGCCGGAGCTATTCCATTTCTAGTGACACTACTCATCTCAAAAGACCCACAAATTCAAGAAAATTCTGTGACAGCCTTACTCAACCTCTCAATCTATGACAACAACAAGATACTGATAATGTCAGCCTCCGCAATCGAAAACATTGTCCAAGTCTTACAGTCAGGAAAAACCATGGAGGCAAGAGAAAATGCAGCAGCAACTCTCTTCAGCTTGTCACTGATAGATGAATGTAAGATATCAATCGGGTCTCATCCTAGAGCCATTCCAGCTTTGTTAGAATTGATGAAAAATGGAAACACACCAGGCAAAAGAGATGCAGCAATGGCCTTACTCAACCTCGTTTCATACAATGCCAACAAATCAGCAACAGTTATAGCAGGTGCAGTTCCATTACTGATCGAGCTACTAACAGACGACAAAGCAGGAATAACAGACGATGCATTATCAATCCTCACTTTACTAATGCCATGTTCACAAGGCATAGAAGAAATAACTAAAAGTAAAGTCCTAATACCACTCCTCATCGATCTTCTACGATTCGGATCTTCGAAAGGAAAAGAAAACTCAGTAACTCTTCTCCTCGGACTCTGCAAAAACAACGGTGAGGAAGTCGCTAGACGCCTTTTATTTAATCCACGCAGCATTCCTTCTCTTCAATCCCTGTCCACCGATGGCTCCCTACGAGCTCCTCGAAAAGCAGAAGCATTGCTCAGACTGATCAACAGATTCTGCTCTCAATACCCAATCCAAGATACATAACAACAAAATCAACTGTGTCACATTGCAACATCAAATCATTTATACCGTAAATCTATAAAGCTATACAAAAAACACATAAACTGTGATCAGAGTGTGAGATTTTCAGATTCATTATCAGATTCCAAACCATACATATATATATATGTCGATATTTTACATAACCAAAACGTTACGACATTAGGGTTTAGTGTGCTCCTAGCCATTTTTTCAGTCGAGGATGATATCTTGATGAGGTAATGATACAGGTGGCAAAATGAATGGATTGGGTAAATTTTAAACGGATTAGATTTTAAATGGTCTAAATTATTTAATCCATTTATTGTAAATGGATTAAATGGATTAACTTAAAATGCCTTAAATGGTTGCTTAAATTCATTTAATCCAACGGATTTCATTAATCTGTTTACACATTATTTACACATAAATGGAGAAATCCATTTATACTTGATAATGGATTTCATTAATCGTTTAATAAATTTTTAATGAATTTTACTAATCCATTTACCTAAATGGATTATTTTGACACTCTAGGTAATGAGATTATCTAAGATGATATGATACCAAAAGTGTTGTGGAAACTTGGGGCAATCATACCAGCACTGATGTACCGGATCCCATAAGAATTTCGCAGTTAAGCATGCTTGGGGCGAGATAATGAATACTCCATCTGTCCTCTTTTGTTCTTCCTATTTCTATTTTTGGTGTCCCCTTTTGTTTTTTCTATTTCCATTTCGGGCAATTCTCTTTCTTACTTTATCTCTCACATAACACTCTATTTCATACTTTATTTTTCATTCACTTACTTTTATATTATTTTTTCTTTCACTCTATCATTATTTTTTAAATTTCTTGATAATTACCAAATGTACATAACAAAGGAGGACGGATGGAGTATGTTGCAATTTGACTTGATGGCTGCTATCATTTTGTTTGACAATGTTTATGTCCCAACGGTAACAACTTTATAGCACTTTAGTTATAACTGTGTGTTGCTTAGTAGTTAAACGATATCATTAGTTGATCGACCAGTGTCACCATTGCCAAAGAGATGGCCACTATCTCTGGTTTTGTCTATGGTTAACGAAAGTCATAAGACATTACATATCAGGTTACATGATACAACAATTTTAATAGAACACAGATTTATTTTTGGAAAATTTCACCCACAAGTCGCGGGTCAACCGGGTTTAACGACACTGGTTTAATTTTTTCTATAATCTTGACCGATTCGTTGATCGAAACCGAGCCGAGGCTTTTTGGACGGGTTTGGGTAGGTTTTTGTCCGAAGTAAATTATGAATGGATTCGGATTGACACATTGGGTGACCCTATCCAACAATATATGTTCTAAGTGGGAATCAAATCCTTTTTCTCTTTCTATAATTATATTATCTGAATACCAATTAAGCTAAACCTCATACATGTCTTGCAATATAATATCCCTGCACACAATAATATTACTAATTTTTTTTATTTAATTGCTATTACTTGTTGGCAGAAAGATTTCGAGCCAGGTAAAGTGCTGGTCTGGGTCATGCATATTTTCTTCGAGTGAATACGAAACAAGAAACATGGCCCCGAGGTTTTTCTAGATCCGCTTCACGCGAATTCAAACCCGTTCATACCCGACCGTGCACACCCCCCCCTACGTTGAATGGTTAAAAGTCGAAACCAGAACACAAAATGCCGTCCCGCTTCCGCTAGTACAATCAACATCAAGACTTTGTGGCCATTGTGTGAAGTTTATAAACAAAAGGGGTTGAAATGCACTTTTAGAAACTTCATTCCTTTCGTAAACTAGCCGTTATAATAAACCACAAAAAGAAACGCAGCGTCTTTTAAATCCACACAACGGTCGAAAACACAAAAAATTAAATTCAAAAAGCTTCCCCCCTCCCAAAACCCTGATCCCATTTCTCCATTAAAAGCCTCTCAAAGCTCTACTACTCACCTACTCCACGATCTCTCGAATCTCGCCGGTTGAAGAAGAAGAGACAGACTGGTTCAAAACCCTCACAACTCACGTCCTTTTCTTCATCTTGTTCCAACATTGTCTCAACTCATGGCCGCAATTAACCACAGCAGCAACACTCCGGCGGCCGCACCCACTTCGTCTAAAAATGCTAATCCACCAGCCAAGAGCGTTGACACTCAGTCTGTGCTGAAAAGGTACAATCTTTACATTCAAATCCGCCCGATCTTGATTTCGGATGTTTGAATCACTTCTTGAAGGATTTCTGTGTATTTTTGTATCTGTCAGGTTGCAGTCTGAACTCATGGCTCTCATGGTGAGCATCCTCTCCAATTTCAACACCTTTTCTCGTACCAATTTCAATACTTTGGACTAATTTAATCTCTTTTTGGGATTTTCAGATGAGCGGAGAGGCGGGGATATCGGCTTTTCCAGAGGAAGACAACATATTCACTTGGAAAGGGACAATTTGCGGTATCAAAGAAACTGTGTTTGAAGGTACAGAATACAAGCTGTCTTTGACATTTCCAACCGATTACCCGTTTAAGCCGCCAAAGGTGAAGTTTGAGACGGGCTGCTTCCATCCCAATGTGGATTTGTATGGCAACATCTGCTTGGACATTCTTCAGGTACACCACCTCTACACATTCCCCCATCTGCTTCAATTAATATCGCGACTAAAATCATATATAAACTCGAATAGCTACTGATTGAATACCTGTTCGGATGTACAGGATAAGTGGTCGTCTGCTTATGATGTGCGGACTATACTAATTTCAATCCAGAGCTTGCTAGGAGGTGAGTTATTATTGATAACTTCATTGTATCTCGGTTTTCAGGATTTTGAAGAATGATGATCCTGAGGGTATATCTCATTTGAATTTTGTGTAATTTGTTTGTGGCTTTTCAGAACCAAACACAAGCTCACCACTGAACAATCAAGCAGCAGCTATGTGGAGTAACCAAGAAGGTACATACCAGTCTACAACTGCATCCATTACAGTGTCATTTCCTTTGTGTATTGATACATTGATGTTTGGAGAATGAGGTCATTTCTGACAGAGTCTTTCTTGGTATGTTTCAGAGTACAGGAAGATGGTGATGAAGCTGTACAAGAGTACCTGATTGAATTAAGTCTGCTATGTATTCTTTTATTCTTGCTTTTTTACTTCATAAATGGAGATTTGAGATGTAATTCCCATAAACATAAGTTCACTTGAAATAAGGCTTCTTTCATGTTTTTCTCTGAATTACTGATATTTTGATCTGTCGATATGCTGCCATTCTTTCATTTTGCAAATGTTCGAACCCTCCTGCGTGACAAAAGGTTTCTCAAGTCTTTGTAAAAGTTGCTTTAATTAGCAAGAAAGTCATAGGAAGCAAGTTCAGAGGTTATCAAGAAATTTTACTGACCAGCTCCAGCAAGCGTCAACTAGAGTAATTAAATCAAACCTTAAACCTTAAACCGTTGAAAACTCAAAAAGCCAAGGTTGGAGGCTAGGGTCTTTGTCGTGCTTGAGTTTACAAGGAAAAACTAGACTCATCCACATGGCACGTAAACAAAATATAAAGCAGGAATCCAATGAGGAAATCACACCAGTCAACGTCCAGGAAGCAAAAGCCCACAGGGCTCAATCCCAAAACACTCGCTTGGATTTGGAAGAGCTTATCAATGAATGCACACTCACACTGAGTCCTAGCAAACAAGTATCAATCAGGTCCCCTCCCCAGCAATTAAAACTTTGCCAAATGCAAACCAACATTAAATATATAGTGTCAGCAACTTTTATGAATGAGCACTAAAGAATGTACGATTCAATTGCTGACATGGGTAAGCAAAAAAATGTCAACTATCCCCATATCGCTTTAAATCGGTGATTCAATTGCCGGCAATTTTTTTAATATAATTTTTAAAATATATGTAAAGTAAAATACGTAAAGATAAGAACAATTATAGCTCAAATGTTCCTTAAACTCTTCCATCTTATTTTTTTTGAATTTTTCATGCACAACATATAACAAAAATAAAAATGTTCCTTAACTAACACTAATCACAGATTATCACCTACGGAGCTTCCTAATCTGAGGTGTGATACATCACGTGACACGAACCCCGTTGATCGACATCATCGTCTTCTCCGCCACTAAGCTTTAAATCTCAACCTCGAAAAATGGCGCTGACAGCAGCAACCGCTACCGTCACGATGACAAACAGTCGCCATCGCGGACCTCAACAAGAACAGAAATGCTCAATCCTCCGTGTCTCGCGTGTCACCGTGTCCTGTCGGACATGACAGGGAACAACGATCAATTTGCCGTGTCCATGCAACGTAGTTCGCTATTAATTTCCATCAACTACAACACTAAAGAATGTACAATTCAATTTAGTGATGATATGGACGAAACAAGATTTCATAAGGTCACAATAAAAAAACATTAATATATTTGCACCAACAAGGCCATGCCTCAAGTAGGCAACGAGATCAATTCAAGTTCCCATGTCCCTGTTCCCATTCCTTTCATAGTTTCTCAAACCTGAAAAAAAAAAGGATTGAGATCACAAGCGCTGTCTCATTAATGCTATCATCCACCCTTAATGAGTACCTGATAACGAAAATTCGAGGCTCGGGCTGCGAACATGCAAAAATAAAAATAAAAATCGTCTTTTTTTGTTGGGTAGTTATCAAAAAAACACTTAGGCTCCGTCCGATTGTTTGCGGGGAAAAAGCGAAGAAAAGAAAATTTAAAGAAAAATAAATTTTCATTGAAAAAGTTGTAAGAAAAAATTGATTTCATTTTGACTATTTTTTCATTTTCTTCCTTACAACCGAACACACATTTCATTTTCACTCAATTTTTTTTTAACTTTCCTATTCTTTTTCCGGCAACAATACGGGCCTTAATATTCCAGAAAACAGATTCATTGTTATAACATTCGGCCTCCGATTACAATTTTTCCGACAAATCAACTTCATTTCTTCATCAACAGTTGTTGAGAAGATTTAATCAAATCAGGTTCTATAAAATAACTTGATTAATCATTTCATTGTATCTAAAACAACAAAGGAAAACTGAAACTGGTGAAAATCAATTGAAATTATAAACCCTAATTTTAGTGCAGTGAAGATTTACCGTACATCTGGAAAATGAATTTGTTTGAGCGTATTTGGAGAAACAGGAGGCTGATCTGACGACTAAGGCCTCGAAATCATTCCGTGAATCCGCCGAGAGATTGGCGTTGACTTGTTCAGCCGATTGACCGGTTTGGATGAAGATCGGTTTGTTCGTTCACAATTTCTACCTATTTTATTATCTGCAGTTTTATTTTTCAATTTATTTTTTAAAAATAAAAACGAATGTAAATCTTTATTTTTGTAAGAATTTCAATTTACCTTTATTTTTGTAGCTTACATTGATCTTTATTTCGGGTTGCGTTCTCGTATTGTATACCTATGATGTAGACGTTGATGCCCATTCTTATGGGAAATGTAATAAAAAAAATGACCTTTGCTCGTAATCTCTGATAAAATTATTTATTACGACATAAATGTATGTTTTTTTGCTTGTGTCAATATCATCATGTCATGCAGCCCATGAGATTACTGAGATAATAAATATGACCAGCCTCATTCGAAATTAAAAGCAGGAGCAAAAATAAGGAAACATCGAAAAAAGTTATAATTCTTAAACTAGATAAGTTGAATATTTATTATATATCACGTGGTTTTAGACCCTGTCCAAAACGGTATTTTATTATGTTTTGGTGTCCGGTCACAATCTACTTAATAACTACGACTGAATGTTTTAAGCATTTTTTTCTTATATCAAATTCAACTAATTTCTTATATATAGTTCTAATCACTTCGACGACTATGTTTTTCTTTTTAAAAAAATTACTCTCGATCAAACCTATTTTTTTCTTACAAAAGGTTTTTTTTCTTCTTTTGCATCGGCTTCGGAGCACACCACTTTTGGAAAAGAAAAAAAAATCGAAAAATGGTATAAAGATTAAAGAGCAACAAACATAGTTCCTGTCCAATTCAAAATGGCATAATGGGGAGTTACCTACAAAAAAACCTCTAAGATGTTTTCCAGTAAAAATAGGAAAGCAAACAGGGCTCAGTCCCTCACACAAGTTGATCGAAAAACTTTCATATATGATCATATGAATCCGTGATGGCTGACTTGGTCGAGACTCGAGATTGCTGATGGGGATCGAGTTACCTACAACACAAGTATGTTGTAATTGATAACATTCCAAATACTTCTCTATAGCTGACTTGCCATAGTTGGCGATGATAGTTTATAAATCACGTCTCTGTCTTTTTCCTAAGACTATTGTCATTAATGATCAATTCGATAGTGGAAAACGGTCATGAAACGAGATCAAAAATATCATACTGTTAGCCTACCCTTAACGACATTTTAATCATCTCCTATGACTAAACAAGAATTTAGTCATTAATGTACATGATCTAAAATAGATATGCTGCATGCTGCTGCCTTGTTTTACATTGGGCATAAAACAAATTCAATCTGAAAGAGAGTGGATTGTTCTCGCCGTCATAGAAGATTCATGCGAAGATCAAACCCTTGCCACTCAACTGAAAACTGAAAAAAGTTTGCTCACATCATCAATCATTGATGCTAATATCAATGCGTTGAACGATTTAAATCTGATGCCCCACTAGTGGTTGATGATTTAAATAATCTCAATACCAATATGTGTTTATGCAATATGTATTCCAATTCAAGTAACACAATGTTTTCCAAGGAGGGGGAGGCCGCAATGCAAATCATTTTGTGTAAAGATAGCGCATGTGGACTAAGCATTGACTTTTAAAGCCTCTTTTTTCTTCAAATTAGAAAAATTCAACAAAGGTAAGAATAAAAAAAACACAATTAGAACATGCAGAGGAGAATGGTGATTTACTCAAAGTAGCAATAACTTTTCCATGTAGTTGAAGAGAGCAACATTTCTTTGACCTGAAAAAAGAAATATCAAACTCTATGAAGCATAGTCCGTTGTCCCATGTAATTATTAGGGTTAGGTCAAATAACTGCAAACCTTAAAGGCTAAAAGTCCACTTTCATATATAAACCGTATATGTATATTCGTCCTATGGTATTCGTGTGCAGAGATCACTCGAAAAACAGTACATCGAAAACCACATTTGTCACATGCGGTTTCAATTATATATTTTTAGGTTAATTACGAATAATTACTTATATATTAAAGGGTATTTTTAAAGTCACATCTATATAATTTTTTTCAATTAACCATATTTAAATTTTACATCGTCAAAAATTCATACCCTTGAGTATGACTTTGAAAACACTCGTTAAGTGTTTATTCGTCGTAATTTAACCTTTTTTTTTTCCAATCCCTAGTTAGCTAAACCACAATAATGGACATGTCCCACCCCCTTACGCCGGCCAGTTCTTAACTACATACCCTAAATAATCCCACCGGGAGAACCGCATCTCAATTAATATATCATAAGAACTTTCAGTTGTGTACTTCTAATTTACGACTTCAAAGTTTCCAAAGGTTATATATTGCAAAGAACAATGACCAATGTGCAAGATCATAACTGGAGATTTATATGGTTTGGGGTGTAGGACATAGCAAAACAATTTAGCTATATTAAACCAATACATTTCAAACACTTTCATGTTCCTAACAAATTTGAATTATAAGTTATTACAACCCTAACTAAAATATGTGCATGGCATATGATCGGGCAAGAGCTTGATGCGGAATCATACCCTCGAAAATCAATACTTGCATGACTTTCAACATGGTTAGTTGGTGCTAGCTAGTATTAGCCGGGAGACCTTTAGGTTAGTTTGAATGACGGGAACCCTAATGAAACTTCCCATGGCTCAAGGACGCATGAGCATTCACACACGTAAAAACACATGTAGTCTATAAACATGCACGCTACTGCACATTGAAGTCTAACAGATTCATTCATCAGTGGCATCTCAACTCCTTTAAACATCCAACCAGTAGTATCAGAATAAGTCAGAGAGTGCAATTACTACTTCCTCAACCACATGTTACTTACATTCAAACCTGTCCACGGTTGGTCCCACTGCCCTAATTTCACACACATATGCAAAACTCACTACAAATGAAGTTTCAATAAGGTCTAAGATAAAACCATTATTGGCAGGGGAGGCAGGTGGGACCGTTCGATCGTGGTCAAAAATTATTATTATTTCACTTGAGAACAAATGTATCACTGATGTCAAAATTATTGACCGATTCCGTTGTTAAAAAATGGTTATTATTTCATATAATTTGTGTATAAATTATATGACATTTTTTATTTTTTTGATTTTTATGGATCCGAATCATCTATTAGTTTGTACCATCCAATTTTTTTTTTGAGAACACTGCCCCTGAACCCGTTTATATTCGCCACACGTCAGATAATTCCTTCCTCTCTGCCCTGATTATTTGTATACCTTTTATCAACAAATCAACAATATCTCTTTCTATTCACCTTAGTTTTTCTCTCTCATCTGGCCGATGAAGGTTCAGATGTCCCAGGAGTTTCACACTCCCGCGGGTAAGAGTTACTTATCCGATGGTCAAGGTCCGTTGTACTTGGTATGGGAGGATCTGAATGTGATTCTACCAGATGGTGCTGCGAGTAAGTTGTTATTGAATGGTATATTAGTGGAGTGGCTGACCCTGGCCGGATCATGGCCATTATGGGTCCTTCTGGATCTGGCAAATCTACACTTCTTGACTCTCTTTCTGGTAATTTCACATGGCTTCTGAATCCTTCAACTAGGCTTTCAGTATATCATGTTTCCCCACGCTGCATAAGCTAGCCGTATTATTTTGATTTCTTCAGTACTATGCTTATTAGGTATAAGTATATGCTTTTCACTGCCTGTAAAGTTCATTAGCGATTTAGAGTTCATCATAGCTGTTACTGGTGTTTGAGCGTAAATGGCTCATGAGTAGGGTTATTTATTAAAGTGATCCAGTGATACAGAATGTAAGATTTATGAAGTCTGTGTGTGAAACTGATGATAGTTACATCTAACTACCCGTATAAATTTTGTTTCAAGTGCAATCAACCCTAAACTATCTTGTGTCTTAATATCAAGCATAGGTAGACTGGCAAGGAACGTAGTAATGTCCGGAAATGTTATTCTAAATGGCAAGAAAAGTCGAATGGATTTCGGTGGCGTTTTAAGTTAATTATTATGTGCTTCCTTTGTGTCTCCTATATATATCTCAGGTTGATCAGTACTAAATTTTAGTTATTGAGTCATTCGCGTAGGCTTATGTGACACAAGATGACACATTGTTAGGAACCTGGCCTAACAGTTAGAGAAACACATACATACTCAGCAAACTTAATTTACCATCAACAATGAGTAAACAAGGAGTCAATGATGTTCTAGATACCACCATGAAAGAGATGGGTCTGCAAGAGTGCGCAGACAGGTTAATAGGAAACTGGCACTGGAGAGGCATAAGTGGAGGCGAGAAGAGGAGGCTCAGCATTGCTCTAGAGATTCTCACAAGGCCTAATATGCTGTTTCTGGACGAGCCTACTAGTGGGCTGGACAGTGCCTCTGCTTTACTAGTCGTGCAGACACTTAGAAGCATATCTAGACAGGGAAGAACTGTCATTTCTTCTATTCATCAACCGAACACCGAGGTGTTTGCGCTCTTTGATGACCTTTATTTGTTGTCGAAAGGGGAAACAGTGTATTTTGGTGAAGCAAATCTCGGCAATTCAGGTACTTCATTCAAATAATGAACTAGTTTATGACTTGCCATGCAGATTAACGGCCTAAGACATGTATCTCTCTTGTCATACAGTTCTTAAGAGAGGCTGGCTTTCCATGTCCCAGTAAAAGAAACCCTTCCGATCACTTTCTCCGATGCATCAACTCAGACTTTGATGCTGTCACCAAAACATTCAGTGATTTGTTTAGGATGGCTGCTTTTGTATATAATAGATAACGTATGTATGTTTATATCTCAAACCTTGCTAGTAGTTTTATGAGGGTAGGGCACATTTTTTTGACAAAATTTTGTTTCACCTGGATCAGACGACCGATCTGGAGCAGGCAGCTGATCCTTTAGACAAGATGGCGACATCTGAGATCAAAGCCACACTGATTGAAAAATACAAAATTTCAGCGTACAATGCAAAAGGAAAAGACCGGATTCAAGAAATTTAAAACATGGTATATAACGTACACAAACTTTATAGAGCAGCTACAATGTGGCTTGGACTATATGTGTTTTCTGTAAGATTTAACACTTGGTCAATGCAGGGAGGTCTGATTGCTAAACCAAGACAATGGAGCACAGCTTCTAGGTGAAACAGCTGATATCACTGACTCAAAGGTACTCTTTTGTGAACATGGCAAGAGATATAGGGTATAACTGGGCGTAAATGGCAATTAACTTTCTTCTAGCTGCATGCATTGGCTCCATTTTCTTTGATATTGGGACTACATATAAATCAATATATGCCCGTGGAGCCTGTGAAGCATTCATAGCCAGTTTCAT
>JAWWMW010073626.1:0-13889 GCA_035048345.1 Echeveria elegans | reverse complement strand
GTTCAACAGTCGAGAGTGAGAGCTATATTTTGTTACTACTTTGCTAGGTTTTACATAAACTTCAATATGAATTTACTATTATTTCCATGTCATGTTTGACATATTTCCACGAGTGTTAGCGGTGAGGTCTAATTTTTGTCATTGCTGTTTGATTTATTGTTTTAACAACAACATTTCCAAAAACTAAAATTACTCTTGAAAATATAAAAACCCTTAAAAGCTAATTTCACGAATTAGTAATCAGCGTAACTAAATTTCATTGTTCCCTTGGGTTCGACACCAGGTCACCCTGGTTTTATATATTCTTTTGACACGTGACAAAATACACCGCTATTTATCGCGCGTCAAGTTCCCATAGGCGTTCTAGAAGATAGGAAATTTTTACATACATGTGGACTTGTATATGCTAGAAATGGATGATAATCCTCACACTGAAATTCATGTCATCTTAGGTAGACCATTTATAAACACTGTCAAGGCATTGATTAATTACGGTGATGGTACAATCGAGTTAAATCTAGAAAATGAGAAAATAAAATTTCATTTGTCTAAAATGTTAAAATCACCTACATGATCTATGGACTATGATTTGGTTGAGGTGACTAATTCATTTGAGGTGATGATACATTTAATGAAAGTGAGATGCTAAGTATCGAATGTGCGGAGGAAGCCTCTAAGGCATTGATGGAAATTGACGAGGACAAAACGGACAGCAACAAGCTAGAAGATAACTCGAGTGATGAGTCGTATATATACGCTCACCTATTGATTTTAACCCATATGGTTTAGTGCATTTGAGTACTCAGAATTACTCGTTTCGTGTAGTTCTGCATTTCAGGTGTGCAAAGACAACTAGATGAGAAACAGAGCTTAAAAGCATTATTTTGGCATTAATTGAAGATAATGAAGCAGGACCTTTCATGCTTTGAAAGCTTCTAGAAGATGCGTCATTGATTCGATTGAGACAAAACAAAATCTGATGGAAAGCTAACTCAAAGAGCTACAAATATTATGGTTACCCCAATAAGTGATTCAAATGTTAAGGGAGCTTATAAGGAGCAGGAAGTCAGAAATAGCAGGAATCTATAAATTGTCACGAGTGAAGAAGGAATAGCTGGCACTAATGAAGCAGAACTAAATTCCTTAGTTGCTTATTTCCCGAGCCAGCTGCTTACTCATTCCATGTGCCGATTGATGATGAAATCATCATGACGTCAGCGACGGATTTTCCTAATTGGGTTGGGTTTGCTTATTTCAAAATAAGTATAAATACAAAAAATAATCCTAGCTTCAAATTGTACACAAAGCAATATGAAAAAGACGCAGAGAGTTGCAGGAAAAAGCCGGAGGCCACGTCAGAGACCATTCTTTTAATTCGTCTTCATTCTTATTTTATTATTAATTTTGATTATGCATTTCATTACTGTTATAAGTAGCTAAATAGATAGTCACGATTTGAGACACACGCTTGTGACAAACTGTTTTGAGATACGTTCTTAATTTCAATTATATTGTCTTGCATCAATTCATATGCATATTATTAGGATTCTGCCTTAATGAGATTATTGAGTATTTGCGTACGATTTATCTTGTGATAGTTGGATTGTATAGTTGACTTATTTGATACTTTGCCGTAAAAATAAGTAGAACACTTAGGGATCGAGCATTAGTGTTTGCGTATTAATATAACTCGCCTGATTCTTCGTGCTATTTTGCGATAAGAGTTTTATTCACGTTTGCCCGTTGTATAATGATATTAGAAGTCATATGCATGCAACCTTTTCCGAAATGTGTTAGAGTTATTAGATAATATAAATTGCATGATATTATAACGATGATAAACAGTAAATTACAAGTAGTTTTCTTGAACCGTGTCTTCTTGTCTTATTAATAATATCTGTGCATTTTTATTCTGCTTTGTGTTTTACTATTCTCACAAAACACCCCTGTTTTTAGTTGTTTACAGCAAATTCACTTGGCTAGCCAATTCCTCGTTTATTCTTTACCTGAATATGCTAAATCCTGTTTGTTCTCTTTATCTGTTGATTCAATTCCTAAATGGGACTAGATGCGACAACTATTTCTCAAGGAGTACTTGATCAAGCAACATCCACTATAAACAATATACGAATATCTTGAGTGCTTTAGAGATCTGATACCAACTTGTTCCGATTACTCATTACCTGAACATGTTCTTATCATAAGTTTTTTGGATGGGATGAATTCGTATGAGCGTGAGACGATGGACGCAATGGCTGGAGGATCAATTATATATTTTTATCCATAAGATGTTTGGAAACTGATGTATACGAGGATATCACAAACTAAGCCATACGAATTCCCAGAATCAACATATTCTGCACACCAAGAGGATACCCACGACATCGCACTGGAGTAGGAACATAGGACGCAGGAGATAAGTGACATGCTTTCTAAACTTGTAGAGTCGGTGCGTCAAGTCATAAGTATCGTGTCGGAGGAGCAGTCATTGTCGCAGGAAAGCGCAAACAGGCCACTTGCGCAGACCGAATGCACAACTAATCCAGTGGCACAACTAGGAGCGCTTGCACAACCAGCTGCGCAAATGCAGAATGACAAAACCTGTTATAGTCAAGCGTCTGATGAGAAGAACACTATGATCAGTAGTAATGATTAATTAGACACTGTTCTTGAAGCTAAGAGCATGGAGGAAGTTTACGAGGATAAGGAATCAAAGTCTCTACACACGCCAAGTGCTATAGATGATAAGGCCACTAGCGACTCAATTGTTGAGTAAGAAGAATAGGACATTGTGCAAGACATAGATGAGTCGAGTGAAGTACTACAAGCAGTGCCACTACATGCAACAAAGATATCAGCACGAAAATGTAAGAAATAATCTTTTTGCAAAGCTCAGACACAACTATGGAACAAAACATTGTAGTTTACACGCCTAATATATTATATGTTCCTGATATTCTTATTCCTTCCCAGATTTCGGAATAAAATCACAAGGCGCTTGACAAGGAGAAGATCCGAGGCTTGCCATACAAGGTTACTACTCCAAGTCCATTTCTAAACACATGCAAACAATGGTACAATCATACAAGGTCACTCGATGAAATATGCGTAAATTGGAGGAGTCGCATGAAGGCGAAGCGCAAAACTATGAACGAAGAAGTCTCGTCACACATTGTACTAATGAGGATGAGATACTCAAATTATGTGTGGAAGTCTGGTTGGGACTTTAGCAGCACTAATAGCGACAAGGCGACACGAAAGGTAGAGCGCCTAATCAAAGGTGTGAAACTCTTCTCATTTTTTCTTAAAAATCGATGGAGACACTCCATGTTTTGATGGAAACCAGGATGCATGGTATTTCTGGAGAAGCGCTAGTTGTACACCAAATAAGAGGGTGAGGCTCCTAATATTAATCAAAGGCAGAGTCGAGCCAATAACGTTAAATAAAGGCACTGGACGGGAGGTAACATGTCAAGTTTTTATTTTACAGTCCACATTTCTTTTATTTTGTCTTGCATAATAAGTTCCTATCATGCTTGAAACTATGTCGTGCCATGAGGACACGTCTGGTTTAAAAGTGTCGGGTGGGGTAGTATATTGCTTCAATATGTTTATTTTCCGCATTTTAACTTAGTTTTGCATATTGTACTGCATGTTTAGTCAAAAAAATATTGAGTAATGAATTGTGATGATCGGATGTGCCTATTAGAGTATGCGACAATGTGAAATTGTCGAGTTAACTCACTATTGTTTTCTTATTTGGGATGGTTGAGCTCTGTCTAACACTAAATTTATTCTAAGCAAAGTTCTCTGAGTCGAGATAAATAGGGGATGTGGAGCTGATATCAACGTTCTTGAGAGGTTTGACAAATCATTTGGCGTTCGAAGACTTTGTTCATATGGTTGCATCGAAATCGTGGAGGTTGGCGCTTCGCAATCCCAAGGAATAGAGAGCATGACGTTGAAGTAAAAGAAGTCAAAGGAGGGGCAAGTGGATACTCTTCTATGAACCTATAAAAGGAAATGGAGACAAGGTAATTCATTACACAACATATCAAGGTTGTTCTCCCCCATAGAGAAATAGTTAAAGTGATTAAACAACACACTTTAGATTATGCTTGAGGCGAACTGAAGAGAGATGAGTTATTACAACGAAGTTGTGAGGGTGACTTCAAAAGAATTAATAGAATTGGTTATGCTGGCTTCAGGGGGCTGAGAGTATGTCTCAGGGTTCTGAAGTGAGGAAAAACGCGAGTAGGTGGATTGCTTGGTAGCTTGTGTAAACATGGGGGTGATCATGTGTTTGGTGGAACCCGAGTCCGCTGGTCTTGGATCTGGTTGCAGTGATCCCATTCGGATAATATCGTCTTTAGAGTGTTGAAGTAAGCAATATATGTATAGAGGTTGTGTGTACTTACTATTGATTATAGTGAAGTGTTTTTCATCGAGGTTCACTTGCAAACCTCCACAGACTAAACATTAGACGAGCAACCGGGTGACCAAATCTTTGTGTCATTAACTTTTCAACACTTCTTCTTTTTGCCATATTCCAAACTCTTTGAACAAGCTGAACATCAAAACACAAGATGTCTTGAGCGAATTGTGAAGTAGGATTTAGACTGATTCTACTACTTGAAATTGAGGATAAGTAAGATAATAGATCGTTTTCACCCTTATTTTGCGCTAACATCAATTAGAATCCTAGTTTGTTAGAACCGCATTAATTACAAAATGAGTTATCCTAAGATGACTAGTTGTTAGTGTGTTATTCTTGATGTTCCAATTTATCGTCCTCACTAGGTTTTCAACAAATTAAAACCATACAAGACAAATTAACAAGCCTAAGATCCAGTGATAGCATTCACTTAAACATCATGCCATTCGTAATCATAAAATAAGCATAAGAGTAAACATGTAGAGAGTACTATGGAATTAAATTAAGCACAAGTCACAAATCATACATTGCAGTCCATGCTTAACTGACACTAAAAGGTTTAGCTACTCATAATTACTGAAAACTTCATGAATAATGCCTACTAAAAACTCAATTCTGATACAAAATATTGATGAAAGCGCATCAATAGGACAGCCAACTTTGATCCTTACTTCTCCACCTTCCTAAAGTTTTGTAGTGAAATGGAATGAATGAAACCATAGGCCTCTACTCTGTGTCAAGACTTCCTATGTTGATTATAAATAGAAGTCTATGATTTCCATACTTCAAAATAGACTCATTCTGTCTTTTTCTTGGAATGAACGAAGAAATATGAATATCGTGTCCACCGCCATGGCGGCATGCTGATTTCATCTCGCACAAATCTACGAACCGCTGGCGTGTGGTCCCTTCCAAGGACCCGTTAAGTGTACCCCCACGAACTTGTCTAATAACAAAACTTTAGATTTTTGAAAGAGCTTCAAAATGACACGTGTATAATCTCAATAGGAATTTGTATGTGAAAGTTATGCCTCTCTGAAGGACGAAAGGTCCTATATAATTTCTACAATCGAAATCTCTTCATAATTCGATCTTTGTAGCTCATTTTTTCTTTGCTGATCACATAAATTCTACACTATTACATATGACTTAAAATTATTATTCAGATGTTGAGGTTTATGTCAAGTTTAACACTGTAGAACTTGTAGAACGAACTGTCCCCAGATGTTATATTTCAACCATTCAGGTCAAACATAAATTGTTGCGAAACAAACCAACGGTATTATTTGATTATTAATCTGTGGAGCTATACCCACTCTATACACATGTTTTGTATAAATTCTACTTATCTGGTTAACTTTTTTATTTGGTTTTTGTTTTCAGTTTATAAGAATGTTTTAAGAAAAACTACTTCACTAAACTATTTTAACGATAGAAATGAGTAATGATCAATACATTCGCAGTTATTATCTTTTTTACATGTGTTCTTATGGATAATAACCTTCTTGTTATCTCGCAGCCTGACTACTCGAATATCTACCTCAAACATGTCCAATATACCATCGCAGCAAATCACGTCACACATATCACTAGTCGTTAAGAACAAGTCTATTCATTATACGTTCATGTCTATTGTCAAAAGACAAGTACAATAAATTGTTCCAAATATCATAGACCACTACGTAGAAAAAAATCAGACTAGTGTAATAAAACTAAGCTATAAATTGATACAATAACTTATGCTTGGATTAACAAACTCACCAACAACAAGGACTTATTGGTCAAATAATCACTTGGTCACGACAATTCATCGCACAACATATAATTTCTTATTCGCTACGATACGTTACATATTGAACAAAAATTAATCATTGCTTCAACACTGTATGGATCCTTAGTAACCCCAAAGCATGGAGGTTACTACTCACTCATGACAAAATAAAAACCACAAGTCATTCTAGGAAAAGACTTACAAGAAGAAAAAGCTAGGAAAGGAACAACTTGACCGCACATCGATGTGCGCCTCAAATTAATTCCCTCTTTTCTCCGCTTGTATTGTGGCTAAGTAAGGGGTCGGTGTCACAGAGAACTTGTCACAACGTAATCCTTCCTTAAAACTTAAGTGAATGAGATTGGGGTTTTTTTGTGAGGTTGGTTTTTTGAATGCAAGTAAACATTTACACAAGTAAAAATGCAAGTGGTAAGGCGAATAATTATATTTAGGAAGCGTATTGGCATAGAACATTCCCATATGAACTCACGGTTTATCATTGACCAAACAAATTCATATAACAATGTTCCATATAAATTACATTCCAGTTAAGGAATTTTAATTGCACACATATCCCGGCAAGGCTTTTTGTGATATTAAGCCTACCTAGTATAATGGTATACATATCCTTTTAAGGTAGTATAAATTGACTATAGAGTCACTTCTAGTTGCCATTGTCAAGCTATTCAACTAGTTCAACAATAGATAACAAGTTCAATTAACAAGTTTGCGATTCAAGGTTTCCCTAATTAAAAGAACATCGATACCATAAAATTATGCATATAGAGAATTAATAAAAGAACATATCATGACATTAAGAACAATCTTAAAGACTAGCATTCACAAGTTCATGCTCCAAACAGACACAATAGAATTACCTAGACATGCTAGCGACGCTGAACATCATAAAAAGAGAAAAGAAAGAAGTAGTCGTGTGGTGGCGATGAATTCAGGCTTTCTTCTTCTTTGGTATGTGCCTCCTTGCTACTCTTGTTTCTCCTCTGTCAAATAGAATGGTGGTTGTTAATGTGTGTGTTCAAAACCCTAGCCTTAACCTCTTTTAATAGTAATATTATTACTTGGAGGCTAAGAAATTCCATGAATTATCTAAAATCAAATTTAGAGGGTTACGAAACCTCAACCCTTATCAAAAATGGATTTTAGAAGCTGAATGACAGCTCTGACATCATGCTGATGTCATCATTTGGCGTAAGTAAGGTTGTGTTGATGTCATCCTTCGGCAGCACAACTGCATATGCAAGTTCCTTAGTTGTATCTTCTCTGCTAAGTTTGTATGTGCGCAACTATCCACTTTTTTGCATACTTTTTGTTCTTTAATTGGGCAATTGCAAAATTGTCTTTTCTCCGCGCTTTTGGATCTCGATCCTTTCCACACTCATATTGATGGAGCGTATTTTGTTGCTCATTTAGGTCTCTAGTTCTAGGCTTGTTTGTATATTTTTATGTATAGGATTACGCATTTTGTGTACTTTTGTATTTCAGGGTATAAAAAGAGCAAAAAATATATACGAGCTAAAACAACGTATTTAAGGATAATTTTCCTTAGAAGAAAGTTTCGAAGAATTCGGAGAAGCGAGACCTAAGTTTTAGTGGATAGATGTTAGAGACTGCACAACCTGTGCAGAAAATTCGCACAGGCAGGAACTAGTGCACATGCTGAGCAGGATAGCGACATTAGCAACAAGCAATTTGTGCACAGTGATGACGTCAGTGGCCGCATGGATCATTTAAAAGTCCACTTTTTGATAAAGATGAGGAGTTCCAATAATATTTTGAACTCCTTGAAGATCAAAGTTGATAAACACAAGAAATCTCAACCAAAGTTTGAATTCAAATTCGAAGGGGTTGTTGAAGAGAATGAGTTTATCAACAACCCTAGCACTATAAATAAAGTGCTAGGGAATTCAAAATTGTCACCAATTCATACTCAAAAATCAGTTCAAATGCGAGAGAGAGCGGCGCACGAAACGGAACATGAAAGGCCGAAGGACGAGTGACGACGACCTTCAGCCATTTCTCTTTTTCTTCTCTGTTTTTTTTTCTTATTTTCTATGATGATGAATTACGCAAGCATGTCTAGCTAATTCCATTGTATCGGCTAAGAGCATGAACTTGTAATAGTCATGTTTTGAGACTCACGCTTCAAAAAGTCTTATTATTAATTCTTATGAGTTTTATTTTATGATTTCGATGTCATTTTAATAAGTGAGGCTTTGACTGACAAATTTATTAAGAAAACTAGATTTCTAGTGTTAAACTGATTGGAGATTCTGAGAGGTGACAATCAGGAGTAGCGTTCGGCTAAATATATGCTATCATGACGGGATTCGTGTATGTTTACACGAGAGTATAACATAGTAGTTGTGCCGACTATGAGTACCTACGGTTAGATACCTTGACGGGGAATAGCTGTGTGAAACATTAGAATTAATTTAGTGTCGATGATAAACTGACTATCGCAAGGGATAGCTTGGTGCAGATACACATCATGATTAATAGAAATTCAATATGTGTATTGTTTTCTTACTTCATTATTTTCTTACGCTTTCACAAACCGCATTTAAAACCCCAATTTGTTTGGATCAACCCCTTACTAAATCACTATACTAGTGGAAGAGAAAGGGATTAATTTGACGCGTACAATGACTCACGCTCATATATACCAACAACCTCTAAAGTGAAATGCCTCCAAAATATTTCCTTTTAGCACATTTCAATTCAATGATATTTTTAGCACCTGAAATACAAAACTAAACTAAACACGTCATCTTGTACACAAAACTATACAAACAAGCAGGTTTTAGAGAACTAAATGGACACATAAATACCCTCCATCACCACCGTAGTAAAAATCCTAGTATACTTCTCATGTCACCGTCTCCGCCTCCAGAAGTGACCTTCTTTTTTGAAAACTCTTCCATAAGAAAAGTTCCCCAATTATTTTTATGCTCTTTTCTCATCTCCAACGCCACTATTCATAGAATTTTCAGCGTTGAATGCAATCTAGCTCGTATAAAGGTTTATCACGAACATGACGTGGGTGTTCATGCGTTTCAGGATGTCAAAGCGCATGTAGGGTGTGTAGACTCCTCTTCACGCACCTGTATGGCGTCCTTCCTCAATATCCGCTCGTTTTGGACTATTTCCCCCTCTTTTGCTCTCTTTCTGCATTTTTTGGTGTTTTGGTTCGAACCTTCATAAATGTATTTTTTTGGGCATGTAGAGTGTTAGTTACATACAATTTATCCTAAAAACAAACTAAAAATATGATTGAAATGTCTTAATATTCATCATTAGCTCTTCCAATGCATATGAAATACAAAAGCATATTACACCGATATCAAATCGTCCAATAAATACATTTAAATATGTGGTCTAAGATCATTAAATGAGCATATAAACACGACTCATCACCACCATCGTAAATGGTTGCGATACTTCATGAAAGACAGAAGTGATGATGAGTCGAAGTTGGTTATGGTAAGGGCTCGGCTTATTTGGAAGAACAGAAATCTTCTGGTTCATGGCAAAGAAGGATGGACTGTTGGGCATTGTGTTTTTAAAGTGACAGCTATAATGGAGCAGTTTAAGTATATAAGCCTTTTATGCAACAAACAATACTTCATGAGCAAATTTAAAATTATGAGTCCAACTATGTTATTATGTAGTGTGATGGCTCATGGAGTCATGTGGAATAGAAAGGAGGATTCGCAGCTGTGGCTACTCGAGGAAGCATAATTCTCATTTGTGTTACGGGTGTTCAGCGGAACTACGGTTTAAGCTTGGAGAGTAAATTAAGATGGTTGTTTGCAGGTTTAAAATTGGGGGTCTGAAATGGCACGCACTATCAGAGGTGACAATAGTGTCAGATAGTGTGGAGGCGGTCTAGGAAATCCATAGTGATAGTTTGTCCTCAAGCGAGTTAGCTAACCTTAAAATTTAATGCTCGCATCTGATTTTAACCAACTCCAGGTGGTGTGTTCACCATGAGTTTTGAGATAACAATCTTTGGGCTGATTTTTAAGCTAATTTTGCTAGGAACAGGGACTTGAGATGGTATAATATGATGGCCATTCCTAAAATCCTTTACGGTGTTATGGCTTGACTAACTCAAGAGGTATTTGTATCCATAGCTTTCAATTTGCGCATCGAGTTTGTTGTTTTGGTCTTAGGTCTCTCGTATGTCGTATTTAGCCTTTTTTGTCATTTGTTCTCCTGTTGTTTTCCGACTTCTCAGCTACATCATTTGGATCGAAAAAATGGTCATCAGTATTTGGAAACTTAATCCATGTTGAATTTCAAATTAAATTTGTTGAGACCGATATTTAAATGTCTTATAGCGCCTCATAATCAAGAATTCTACAATTATAAGGATTGTCCCACTGCACATGTGCGTTATAGGTATGTGGTCTTTCTTCTAGTGCACTTTGACATTACTAAACTTACAGGATCCCTCCTGAACCTCCATAACCAAGTCGCTAGCCACCCATGTACAGAGTTACAATCCTTGCATACCCCCTGATTCAGCAAGGTATGGGTCATTGTATGGTCCTAATATCGGTGTATGAAATGAAACTCATTCTAAGAATTTAAACCTTGTTTAGTGACAGGTTGGTTTGAGGTTGATATAGGTCAGAAAAGTAAGTGTTTTTCACTAAGCCTCTCAATCCCGAGCCCTCTTACGAAATTCTTGGCCACATACATATTTTGTAAGTGCACACTTGCATATTTAGTCAGTATATTCACTTTGAGACTTCTGAAGTTCATTTGGACTCTTCTTGGTTGAAGAGTCCACAAATTGAGTCACCACTTGTTAATGTAGATGGTTGATGGACTCTTTCATGACAGGGATGTCGGCATCCATGGCATTTTGATTAACTACTTGAAAGTTGTAACCCTTTCGATATGTGATCGTGTTTCCACGAGAAGGAGCTGCTATGATACCAATTGATAGGTTTGTTCATGATGATGCTCTCCATCTCTCAATGTCCTCATTTTCTCACGGGCCTTCCATTTTAGGTCCTACCTCCGACCTAATGCATCTCAACCTCATTTCTTCTATAATTTTATTGGTCAACGTCCCTTAATTATCTAGTTCACTGTCTAATTCCTCATCAACCTCTTCCTCCTTCGACGACGATGAAACACACATCATCAAACCCCAAAAACTCAATCTTTAATTCAAACTCACTCATCATCAACATACGACCACCAACAACAAAGAAACCTATCACCATCAGAAAGCTTCACACCACTTTCCAGATTTGTCTAAAGACCTCCCGATATGTTTTGGCACCTCACACCAAGAAATTCAAACCACCATCACTAACCCACATATAAAGAAACACATCACTAACAAATCAATCACGGCCACACAACTCCACCACTCCCTGCACTCTCGCAGCCTCACCCACATTCATCTCCACCATAATCATCCTCTACACCTCAACTTAACCACCACACTCCTCGTCTCCCGCCACCTCACCTCATCTCTCTCTCACCGTCGTCATGCCAGCCTATAAATTTTGAAATATCACAATAAATTTCATATATGGAGACGAGAGAGGAGGAATTTTAAATTCGGAGAAAGAAGAAAGGAGAGGGGAACAGAAATAAATAAGGGGAGAGAGAGAATGGAATGAGGGACAAATTTGTCAATGTCACACATGCATAAAGAGAGGGTCATATAAGGTCTCAAAAGTTTAAAGAGATTCATACCCTATAATTATACATAAAATGATGATGAATGAACAAATGAAAGAGGGAATGATCACATATTTTTTGGACGAACGCTCTTAATAAACCTACTCATTCATCGATTAATTATAATAATGTTTAAAACTACTCCCTCCGTCCGCTTTTGATCTTCTCCTTTAAGAAATAATAGGTTGTCAAAGATAAAAAAATAAAAAGATGAGTGAGTAGAGAATAAAGTATGAAAGAGAGTGTTATGTAAAAGATAAAGTAGGAAAGTGAAACTGCCAAAAATGGAAAAAGAATAAAAGAAGACATTCAAAATGAAAACAAAAAAAATAAAAGAATACATAGAGAGTATATTAATTAATACAACAACCAGTGTTGTAAAAACTGGACTGATCCATTTGGTTGAACCAATCTCGTATCCCTTAACGAATCGATTCACATGTTGAAATCAACATGCAGTTGACCCGGTCAAAACCCGATTCAACCACCGACTTTTGACCAAATCGGCGACCCGAATTCACCCATGAGTCAATGTTATCAGGCTGAAATTGAAATTGGTTTGGAAAGGAGAAATGGAGATGTTTTAGTTGTTTTAGCGATGTCGGATAAGGCAAAAGTCCCTAGGTGAAAATTGAAATTGGACGAAGAACAGTTGGCGCCTGGCGGAGCTTCGGAGATCTTCTGCTCCTTCGATCGGAAGCGAGTTATGACCTGAGGTGAAGAAGAGATTGCCAGACGACACACTGACAAGGAGCTCGAGTATCGCGTCCGATCTTGTTAGTCTCTTCAATAACCCCTCGAAAACCCTATTTCAGTTTAATTTTGAATTGTCAGTGGATCTGTATTCACTTCTATGTAGTTCTTATGCGTGTCTGAAGTGATTGGAATGTTACATCTCGAATTCGATTCCGTAATGAGGTTTAGATTACTCTTAATTTTTTTTATTGGAGGTTGTCCTTGATTAAGTATATAGCGTTGCGAGGATGGACATATATGATGTGTGTTCAGTTTTAGTGCAAGCGGTTTTCATGTTTATTTTAACTGACTGATTGTTTAAAATTGTGGTTATATGTCTTAATCTATTATAAAGCTTTATCAACTTTGACAGGCCACCCATGGATTTACAAAAATGGTGTTGCCCCCGAAAGAACTCTGGGATCCTGCTGTATTTTCCCGCCTCAAACAGTTCTCTTCTATGAACAAGCTAAAGAAAATGGTCTTGCGGGTAATTTTTCTGAATGTTTAGCCATTAGCGAAACTAGTTATCTAATAGCACCGGTGGCATCTTCACATAAAGTAAAACCTCTTTTGCTGGATGGTTGTCGGGTTTTTTTTCTATATATGCAAAGCACTGTTTTTTCTCAGTACTTGGTTCAATGAAACCGACGCCTTTAACTGCTTATGTGTGATGCTAGGTAATTGTTGAGAGCTTGTCAGAATTAGAAATAGCTGGTTTAAAAGACATGTTTAAAGCAATGGATACTGACAAAATGCGGTGCCATCACCTTTGATGAGCTGAAAGCTGGTTTGAGACGCTAAGGATCTACCATGAAGGATGTAGAGATTCGTGCTCTCATGGACGCGAGTACTTCCCTTTTTCTAAACGCACCTCTTCATTTACTACTTGGTATATCATCAGGGCATTCATACTTTGTGGAACTTTATTTCCTAGGCTGATACTGACAATAACGGAATGATCGACTACGGTGAGTTCATAGCAATACTATCCACCTCAACAAGCTGGAACGAGAGGAGCATCTCATCGCTGCATTTCAGTACTTTGATAAAGACGGAAGTGGGTACATTACAGTCGATGAGCTGCAACAAGCCTACGCTTATCACAATATGACCGCTGTTTTGATTTTATATGGCTTATATATATAATAGAGTAAATTAGACTTAAATACCCTCTATTCGCGAAATTTGGACTTAAACACCCCTAGTACAAACATTTGGTTT
>JAWWMW010073616.1:0-13890 GCA_035048345.1 Echeveria elegans | reverse complement strand
CAAACTTCAATGTCGACAAACTTCAATGAATATTCCAAATGAAAGAATCTTGAAGCGCTTTCAAGATATGAATACTCGTAGGCGTCAATTGCCGAACCTCTCTAGTTCTAGTGCTACTTAAATTATAATAGTTCTGAACAGAGTATATTAATTTTATATGACATTTTTCCTAATTTTTTTTTGGAACGGAATCATCTATTAACTTGTACTGTCCGAAAAAAAAAATTGGGGCAACCCTCCTCTTCGGATTCGTGGCTACGCCCATGGCTATATGTCATTCGAGGGTGGGTTAAACAAGGGTGAGCACATGACGGGTTGCAATCGATTTTGACTCGATCTGAAAATATGAACCAATCAAGTTCTTCGATCAGAGTTCAATCAGAGAAAAATAAAGGTTCGGAGCCGTTCGAGACCCGACCGGATTTGATTTATTTAATTAAAAGTATATAAAAATCAATAAATTTTATTAATACTATAATCTTTGTAGAATGATAATATACAGTTTTTTGATAAGAATAATAATATATAGTTAACTAGCGTACCGCCCGTCATTCCGACGGATTTTTTTTTATTTCCATCTGATTCTCCTTAAGTGAGAAATCTTTTTCACATAATTTTTTATTTTTATTTTTTATATTTTATATTTTATTTTATACAATTTTTGCTTATATTTTTTTCGTATCTCCACTTGATTACTTTTTTTATATTTTTATATTTTTAATTTTTTTCATATTATTTTATGGTATTTGAAGTTTGAGGCTTCAAGTATGGGCTTACGAAGGTTAATGGGTAATGAATAGTTTAGTCATTTTATTTATTTAATAAGGGTAATTATGTCTTTTATGTTTGGTTTTAAGTCCATTTTGCAATTTATTTATAAGAATAGATTAACATTGTAACATAAATTATGAGAGTTTGTCAAATCGTATAGTGAAGGTTTTAGTCGAGGGGTAATACGGCACAAGTTCTTCCCTATTTTTTCTTCAGGTCGGATGCACCTACCAAAATCCGTCCAATACTCTTCATGTCGGAACAGGGTCAACGGGCCTTGCTCATCCCTACGGTTTAATGAATAAATCTTACATTGTTATTTGTAAGGTAAAAGTTCTATGTTGTATATCCATTACACCAAACTGCTGTATTAGCGACCACCACTTAGCGACCACATCAAAATGGTCGCTACATTGCGACGATTTGGACGCAGAGTATACACTTGACACTTATTTTGGTGCCAAAATTTCCCGGAAAATTTTAACGTCCATTTACCGACCACGTGGTCGCTAATGTTGGCGCTAAAAATTTGGCACCGTTTATTAGCGACCACGTGATCGTTAATGTTGGCGGTAAAAATTTGGCGCCGTTTACAAGCGACTACGTGGTCGGTAACGAGTTTTTTGTATTTATTTTATCATTTCATATTAATGTATATTGATTTTTTTATAAATATATAATTACATTAGCGACCACGTGGGTCGGTAATGATTATAAAAAAATCAACATTAATAAAAAATTTGACTCTGTAACATTTTCTATGCACTATTTGCGACCACATGGTCGCTAGTCTCTAATAAGATTTTCGTGTTTTTTTTCTTCTTCTCATTTTGAGCCTTTTAATATCTGAATCCTTCTTTGGACCCAACATATAAATCGTAGCATTTAAAAGCACCTTTACTACTGATTTTGTTTCGTCTTTATCGGATCAACGATGCATATTCTAGAAGCATGTAATGTGTTGAGCAACATGTGTCATCTTTTACAAGATTTCTAACGTGTGCTTCGAATGCTTCTAAATGATGCGTCGTTAATCCGATAAAGACGAAACTAAATCTGTAGTAAAGGTGGTTCAAAATGCTACGATTCATATGTTGGGTCCAATGAATGATTCAGATATTAAAAGGCTCAAAACTAGAAAAAATACGAAAATCTTATAAGACACTAGCGACCATGTGGTCGCAATAAGTATTTTTTTTAAATAAATTAAATTACATTAGCGATCACGTGGTCGCAATTGTTATTTTCTAAAATAATTTAAATTACATTAACGACCATGTGGTCACTAATAGGTAATAGAAAATGTTACCGAGCCGATTTTTTTACTCAGTGTTGATTTTCCTGTAACCGTTTTCAACCACATGGTCGCAAATACATAGTTTTATAAAAAAAAAAGTTATTTACTTGGTGTTAGATTATTTTTATTTAGAATCTTTGCTGCATTACTTGTACATGGCTATTACCAGTGAAGGGCACACGGAGAGACAGACGAAATGTTTGCTGCATTACTTGCTGAGTCTAGAATAAACGAAGGCAGTCCCAGCAATGATCAGCCGAGTAATTATGCGATGACGGATAACATTGAGGAACCACGTATTCCACAGTATATGATTTACGACGGCTTCGGCGTGATGTCAAATGTCAACATGGGACAAAATGAAGGTCCATCACACACAGATCATTTTCCCGAATTCAAGCCACCCAATTCGGCAGCACAACGAATGTACGACATGTTAGACACTGCAAACAGACCATTTTGGCCCGATTGTGACATGAGTCAGTTGGGAGCTGCGACTGAGATGCTCGATCTCAAGTCCAAACTTCGACTGACTGAGCGAGGATACGACATGATATCAGATTTTGCGAGACGCATTTCACATCCCGATACGACACTACCAGAATAATTTTATGACAATAAAAAATTGATGGAGGGTCTTGGGCTGTCATTCAAAACAATTGACTGTTACAGAAATCATTGTATCATATATTGGGGGCGGATGCAGAATGCATTTCGTGCAAGACATGTGGGCAAACGAGATGGAAATAAGGTATGATATCATCAACATACACGAGGATGACCACTATACATTTGGGGCTGACTTGTTTGAAGAGAGTGTGATCGGCCTCCGATCTTTCAAATCCCTTCTTCAAAAGAGTTGTGTTCAGCTTGTGGTATTAAGCCCTTGGAGATTGTTTTAGCCTATATATAGCCTTCTCCAGCCTTAGAATCTTGCCCGGTTGGATTGAATCTTTAAGGCCATGTGGTGGGCGCATGTAAACCTACTCTTCAAGTTCTCCTTGAAGGAAGGCGTTCTTAACATCCATCTGCCACAACTCCCAACCAATGTTAATAGCAAGAGATAAAACAATTCTTACTGTATGAAGCTTTACCACTGGAGCAAAGGTATCGAGGAAGTCTTCTCCATAGGTTTGAGTGAACCCTTTCACTACAAGCCTTGTCTTCTGCCTTTCAATCTCTATGCTGCTCTTGTATTTGATGGTGAAAATTCATTTGCTTGAAACGACCTTTTTCCCTCTTGAGAGGTCTGATTCAAACCAAGTTCCATTTACTTCCATTGCTTTAGTCTCCTCTTCAATAGCCTTTCTCCATACCTCATGCTCTTTGGTTTCGTTATAGGATCTTGACACATGACTTTCATCCGGTTTGCTAACGAACACTTGATGCTCATGAGGGAAGTTGACAATGGAGCAAACGACTTGAATAGGATGAGCAATAGCCTTGTTGATGTAGAACACCCTTATGTCTAACCTTGTGGAAGGCTTTCTCAATATATTGCTCTTCCTTAGGAGCTGAGGTTCATCATGCCAAGACTCTTCTCCATTTGATGGAGCAAAACGTGGATCATTAGAATCATCTTGACTACCATCATCCGACTCATCTTGATTTTTGGGCAGAATTCTCTTGAACCTCTTCTTGAGTTTCAACTTGAGCATCACCCTCATCTTGATCATGACTTGATGAGTCAATTGATGGGCTATCATCTTCGCTTGTGTTTCCCCTTCATGATCAAGGTGAGGAGTGTTATTGGCACCTTCAGCTCCTTGAGGAGTGCCCCCTTAATCCTTGGGCAGGTGAAGACTGAAGCTCTCGAATACACACCTTAGGTTCTCGGCTCTTTCGAAAGGGGATTGGGATAAATGAATGTCCTCCCATTTGCCTTCCTCAAAATATCCATTGTCCTCCATAAATTTGACATCCCGAGTTACTAGAACCCTCCATATTGTAGGATCGAAGCATTTTCACCTCTTTTGAGTTGCGGAGTAGCCAATGATCACCACCTTTGTACTCTTGGCCTCTAGTTTGTTTCTTTGTTCCTCTGGGACAAACACATAACAAAGGCAGCCAAATATACATAAATGATCTATGGAGGGCTTGATTTCATTGAGTACCTCTTAAGGAGATACATCATCATGTATCTTTGTTGGTAATCGGTTGATGAGGTAGCAAGCTGTCACAACGGCATCTCCCCAGAACCGCTTTGGGACGCGAGTGTGGAACATCATAGACCGTGCTACTTCCATCAAGTGACGATTCTTTCTCTCGGACACTTCATTTTGTTGTGGTGTGTATGGGCAACTCGTTTGTTGTATAATCCCATACTTCGCCAAGTGTTGTCGGAAGGCATTGCTAGTGTACTCCCGCCATTATCTGATATCAAAACTTTAATCTTGGCATTGAAATGGTTAGTTGCATAGTTTTGAAAGTTAATAAATGCCTCTAGAACTCTATCCTTAGATGGAAGCAATGTAAGTCATGTGCACTTAGATTTTTCATCTATGAATGTAACAAAGTACTTATAATTTTTCTCTAGACAAACAAGGGGCAGTCCATACATCCGAATGTACTAAATCAAAACAATTTTCAAAAGTAGTAGTAGATTTTGGAAAAACAGATTTACATTCTCAATCATCATTTTTAAATGAAATACTAGGAAATATAAGTTTTAGAGCTCTAGAATGAGGATAATGCCCTAATCTAGTTGGCCAAACTTTATCATTTATTGCACGGGAGCTAAAAGCACAATTCATGGAGGTATCAAGTAAGTAAAGGTCGTTTTTTGTTACTCCTTTTCCGAGTACCTCACGACTTTTAATATCCTGAAATGTGACATTGTTAGGACCAAATATAATATTACAATCAAGGTCATTAGTAATTTTGTTCACGGATAATAGATTAGAGGTAAAACTAGGCATGTATAGGGCTCTAGACTTGTTTTCAAATATCTCTAAGTTACCAACACCCTTAATCGGTATCTTCTCACCATTTGCAATCACAACATTTCCTAGGGCAGGTTTAACATCGTCAAACAATTTAGAGTTGCTAATCATATGATGAGATGCACCAGAATCAATAATAAAATTTGTAGAAATGTTCGATGCATGAAATGATGTATCGAATTTGTTACCATTTTGGTTGAGCATTTTCATGAGAGCCTCAAGGTCTGATTTCCTCACCAAGCCATTTCCATCGCCCCTTGTTGTGGTTACGACATGCCCCACCTCTTCTTTGGACAGGTTTGCCTTTTCCTCTTTAAATTTGTTGGGCTAGAGATCGGATGGAGGAACCATCACTTCTCCTTCTTATGGCCTATCTTCGTGCAATGCTCACATGTTGGAACATTCTCATCCCTTTGTTTGAATGAGACTTTGTTGGCTTGAGGGATCTCCGATTGGTTAGCCACGGAAATTTCCTCCTGTCCTCCAAAGAGTCCGAGAGAACCTTGCTCCTTTTGGATTTGTGAACACACTTCTTCGAGTGTCGGAAGCTTTTCGCCCCTCAAGATGTGCTTTATAAAATCATTATACATTGGGTCTAGGTTGAGAAGAAACCCAAACACTTTGTCTTGCTCCTTTCGCTCATTCAAAATATTGGGTCAGTTGTGCTCGGTCTAAGAGACTCCAATTCCGTCCATAAGGATCTGAATTTGCCAAAATATTGAGTAAATCATACCATTTTGGCTTTGATTGATGGCTTTCTTGACCTCAAACACACGGGTCAGATTTGAAGTATTTCCATACACTTTGTGAAGTGTTTCCCAAATTTCTTTGGTCGTCTCGCAATATGAGTATGCCTCCAAGATGGGTGCTTCTAGAGAATTTTGGATGAAAGAGAGAACGAAGGAATCATCTTGGAGTCATGTAAGCTCACTCTTGGTTGGGACGACTTCTTCATGTTCTTATTGGGTCGTGCCGGTTGGAGGTTCACTTGAAGTGAGGTGGTTATCCAAACTTTTACGTCTTAGGGCTGTTTTGATCAATCGTGACCACAGCAAGTAGTTTCCTCCCTTAAGAGTGACGGGAATCATCATGTCTTTGGTATCCATGTCGGATGGGCTAAGATGATTTTAAACAAGAAAAAATAGATTTTTGAAGAGAGTATTGCACTGAAAAATGATCGTTACAAAACTGATACTATAAAAGAATATGTGAAGTATAATAGTATGAGAGTGTAGAACAAGTATGAAAAGTGAGAATGATAGAGAAGAATAATATACAAATGTGTATTTTCGTGTGTTTGGAAGTGTGACAATACAAGAGTATTTATACTACTCTTCTCTACACGCTCCTTCCTATTTGAGCACTACGCTCCTTATTTGAGCTTCCACACGCTTGTTTCCATACAAGTCATAAGACTCTTTTCCTTTTAATACTAGGACGCTTTTGTTAAAGTTCGTGGGGTTCTAAAACATGGTTCATTTTGATTTACAATTTATGATCAACCATCGGTCTAGTGGTAAAAAAGCGAACATCAAAATGCTACCTGCAGATTCAACTTTCGATAATGTAGACGTCTGCGAGAGAAAAATGATGTGAATTTATTTTGATCATGATGATGATATGCATGATTGATTCAGTCAATGTGTGATGATAAAATGAGAAAGATGATAGATGTCCAAAAGCCCTAATTTCCAAACAAAACGAACAAAACTTCTTTTTTATTAAAAAAAGGTTCTGGAAAAATTTAAGATCGGGCCGGCCTAAACCACCGGCAAAAGCGGTTGGGCCTGGTTTATGGGCCGAAATCGAGCTCGTGTACAACATGTCCCACGCGACAAGTAGAACAAGTGAACGACACAATAAAACGTCGCCGTACGAAAAGATATTTTATCAGGATCTTAAATTTTTCCAGAACGACAGTGAGCGAACGACAATGTACAACATGGTTACAAGTGGACTACGGTTTCGCGCAGGGTTATCTACACGCGTCAGCTTCTTATTGGCTTTGTGGATATCCGTATCGCCAATTGGCAGATTTTCAGAAAAAAAGAGGAAAACATTTTTAGAGAATCTCTCCAGGACCACAAAATCCGACATTTTCAAATAATTAAAAAATTTACATATAAAAAATAATCCTGTCGTTCATTGCTTACGAAGGCGATGAAGCTTCAGACAACCACAAATCTCACTCCGCGATCGATTTTAGCACATCCCCTGCTCCATATCTGATCCCAAACACTTCATCATTCGATTTGTGAATGGAGTTTCCGTTAATGTTCCGGTCTCCGAATCCGACGACCGCAGCGTTGACTTGTCCGAGAGGGTTTAGTTTAGGGATAAAGGTTGCAGCTTTGTCGACGAAAACGAAGAAGAGAGTGGGTTTGAAGGGAGTTAGAGCTTCTGGTGAGAGGCGAGGTGATGGGGTTGATAATGGAAGGGAGGAGACTGGAGTTGGAGTCGGAGTTAGTGGGTCGAGCAGCAGCGGGTTTATGAGTCCGACGATGGAAGTGACGACGTTTAATCAGGGGTTCGGTGAAGCTGAGTTTCCAATGTGGGATAAGATTGGTGCTGTTGTTAGGCTCAGCTATGGAATTGGTGAGTTGGGTTTTGTTTTATTTCGGTTCAATTTGGTTCGAATAGGGTAAAATTTTGATTTTTTGATTGAAAAGGTAATGAAGAGGTTAAGAATGAGGAAAAGTTTGGTGAAAGATTTGTGTTTTTGAATGAATTTTGATGAATGGTTGAATATGGGGATTTAGGTATTTATGGCGCGATGGCTTTGGCTGGGAGGTTTATATGCTCAATTACTGGAATTGATAGCACGGGTGGGCTGCATCCAACATTGGATGCAGTTATTGAAGGACTTGGATATGCAGCTCCTCCTATCATGGCGTTACTGTTTATATTAGATGTATGCCTATATCTTCTTCTTCTTTTTCTTTTTCTTTTTTCCTTCTGGTGGTGAATTGTTTTTATCTGGATTTAGGACGAGGTTGTGAAGTTTTCGCCTCATGCAAGGGCGATTAGGGATGTGGAGGATGAAGAGCTAAGGAGCTTCTTTTATGGAATGTCCCCGTGGCAGGTTGATAGCGTGATAACATTACCGATTACGATGGTTAGGTTTCTTATGAGGGAGCGGTGATTTTCTAAAAAAATTATTAAATTTTTGGATTTTGTAGTTTATGTTGATTGTTGCTGCAAGCTCAGTTGGTGAAGAGCTATTTTATAGAGCGGCTGTTCAGGTATACATTAGTCATTCCAGTTTGGTTCAAGTATTCTTATGTTGTACGTGTTTGTAGATTCCATTAAACAACATCTTTGTGAACCGACTGATGTTAACCTGAATAATCTTATTGCATACACGTCAGTTATGATGTTTGCATTAAGTGGAAGAATTCTAACCTGTTGTCTAAACTTATTTGTAGGGAGCATTGGCTGACATTTTTCTGCGTGGTACTGAGTTAATGACAGATGTCCATGGAATGGCGTCATTGGTGAGCTCAACTTTAATTCGAAGAATTTACTCTAAGCCTTTTTGTATTACATTTGAGTGGCTGTAATCAACTCCCCTTTTTTCTGAAGACGGGAGTGCTTCCTCCATTCGTACCATTTGCACAGGCATATGCTGCAGTCATAACAGCTGCGCTCACTGGTTCACTATATTATATGGCCTCATCTCCCAAAGGTTTTTAATCCTTCTCAACGATAAATTTGGTCTTTTAGTATTCTGTGTCTCCATTCCGTGGCTTTCAGATATTCAAAATTGCTTTTATTTTGCAGATCCCACGTATGTTGTGGCTCCTGTACTTCAATCTAGATCAGGCAGGGAGGATTTGAAGAAGCTCTTTGCAGGTTGTTTTCCACACCTCAGTTAGGAGCAGTTCCTCATTTTTCACTATTTAATTACAGCAAAATGGTTTGGGCTTATATTACCTTTCAATGCTAAATTCTAATATAATTCTCCGAGTTGCAGCCTGGTATGAGAGACGGCAAATGAAGAAAATATACTCTCCACTCCTAGAAAGCTTTCTAGCATTGTACCTTGGTTTCGAATGGATCCAGGTACTAGGCACCGGCCTTTCGGAGACATTCACACAGTTTCTAATCTTATCATGCAACTAATTTTGCTCATGTGTACACACATTAACAGACAAACAACCTTCTCTCACCCATCATTACTCACGGAATTTACTCGGCTGTTATACTGGGGCACGGCCTCTGGAAGATCCACGACCACAAGCGGAGACTGCGACAAAGAATCCAGTCACTGAAATCCGAAGGAAGGAACCGCAACTTGTCATAGAGTGTAGCATAGCACATACTAAGGCAGATAAATCTGTACATAATATATACGAGCGAGTCACCAGTGTAAGTACTGTAGAATCAAACATGTGAGGTTGTATACTATATACGGTGGAAGAATATATGCAGAGTATGTTTCTTGTCTCAAAGTTCTGATAAAAATGCGTATACTTGCTGCAAGTAACAAATATGTATGTGCGACTGAAGTGTACATAATGTCTCAACAAATCAGCAGGGCTAACGGCAATAATATCTTTAGCAACACATATCAACCTTCAAACTTCGAAATAAGGTGTCAGATAACTTCAGGTTCTACAAATGCCTAGCTTACAACACACACTACCCTTTCACCTATTAAAATTTCTGATCCCCATAGACTGTAGGAAACAAGTAATAAATAGTTTTGGAGCAACCAGATTAATTGTCACCAATGCGATGCTAATAAACTTCTGTTATATATATATATATATTAATGGTGAGTCGTCGTTCCGATTATACGTTTTTATTTATATCTCCGTTTAATTCTTCTTATTGTTTCCAACGTTTTTCGCTCTAGTTTTATTTTTTAATTTTAAAGTATTTTTATTACAATGTCTCCATTCGATTCCCCTCAAATTTTTCAATGTATTCCGCTCAATTTTAAATTTTAAATTTTGAAATTTGAATTTGTAAGTTTTTAATTTTTAATTTTTAATATTTTATCTTATTCCTTTTTTGTCTTTTTCTTTTTTATCTTATTCTCCTACTATTTTTAACAACGAAATTAGAGGTTTTAGCGATGAAAATTTTCGTTGAAATATGTGTGATTGTGGACAATGAATTCATATATATAGATGTTTTTTTGCTCCACTCAGAATGCGATTTCCCAAAATAGACGCAACCAAAAGCCCAATCGACAAGAACAATAACTATTCATTCTTTTTTATATAGTACTAGCAGTTCACCCGTCATCCCGACGAAAATGCGGGGGAACAGATGCTTGTTGTTTCGCTTTATAAATTTCTTCTGAATCAGGTGTGTTGATTTCTTGAAAAGGTCATTCTCGCATTGCTTTCGAAATCTCTTAGAAATTTAATTTTTTTCATGTCTCCAATCGATTTCCCTTAAACTTCTTAACGTTTCCCGCTCCACTTTTTATTTTTTTTATTTTTAATTTTAAAATGGTCGGGCCGGGCCCGTGTGGTCTGTGTAAATTTAAACTTAAAACTTAAAGGCATGGGCAAAATCGAAAGTCGTTATGCAAGCATCGTAAGGCTGCGTGAGAGAGCCGAATATATCGACATGATTTATATAGAGTAGATTTTTGAAGTTCGTATAGTAGTGTGAGCGATATGGAATAAAAAAAATATTTGGGATAAAAAGCGTTTTGGGCCGTGTCTTATATTAATGGTAGATTGAAAAATATTTTAGAGACAGGGAAAACTCGACAATTCATATTTGACCATGCGTCCATGATTCCTATTCTATTAGATAATAGATAAATTACCTCTTAGAATACCCTTGTATATTGATAAAATGATTGGGTTTGACATACCCAGGGGAAGAAGGGGACAACCTCTTTCACACTTTACCGAGTTACATGACTTGAATAGTTGAATATATACACTAAAACTAAAACCTATTCTAGACTCATTATAATGACTAACAATTAATCCTATACTAAATATAAATCTAATTAATACTCATAATAAATTTAGGTAATTTAATGTAAAGAATTTATTCCTAACACCCTCCCTCAATTTCAACTTTCAAAAGAAATGAAATTGCACTGTTTTTGGGCTTGATGAATCTGGATGATGTGTCTGATGTTGGATCGTATGTTGGACCGAATTTGAACCAAATGATAAGTTGGGCCAGAAGGAAATTGACCCATGATTGCTTTTCCAGAATCGTGGGTTAGGGTTTCCAGGAGAGTGACGTCTTCCCATTGAAAACGAATGGCGTTGGGAGACAAAGCGCCATTGGCGAGGCTGGCCACTCGTCGGATTTCCAGCGTTACTCGGTCGATAAAAGATGGGCATACAAATCTGAACGGATGTTGGTGACGGGGTAGACTGGAGATGAAAAAAAAAACAAATGGAAAATCGTCTGAGTTCTGGAGTTGCGGAAGGATGAATCGACGACGGCGAGGATCAGATCCAGGCGGACTGTTGTTATGGGCCGTGGTCGGCGTTGGTCGCAGCGGCGACGGAGATGATGTGACAGAGGGCTACGCGGATCGAGATGTCGGTGAAAAGATGAGATTCAATTCGTCGGAATTGGAGGTGTTGCGATGGAGGCTAGTTGAGATCTGGCTGCGGCCGAGTTTGCGATCGGGAGGCTTTAGTTTTGCTTTGTGGATTACGACTGGCTCCCAGTCTTGTGCTATTACGCCTGGGCAGCGTCTTGACATTGTTGGGTGATTGGATTTCCCTTGGAGTTGGTCGCCGAATGGTAGATTTGAGGAGGGATTTCAGATGATGATGAATTGAGCAGGTTGGTTGACAACAACAATTCTGTTTTCATGAAAATGAATTGATGATTGGAATGAAGTTGTCGTTGGACAACTGGTGTGCAGCGGAAGATAACCCAAGAAAGGGATCCGACGGAGGCGGTGGCCTTGCCGTCGGAGATTGGCTTATGATACCATATTGAAGATAAAATAGAATGATAATTGATAAAAGAGTAAACTGGTTTTGACAGAACCAGGGGATGAGATTGACATTCTCATTCACTGATATATTGATAATTTGACAGTTATATATATTGCTAGCTAATCTATAATTAGACTACTAATAATTTGCTAGTTATAATTACTATAATAAATATAATCCTAATTAATAGGATATAATCAATTCTATATAATTAATTATTCCTAACACCCTCCCTCAACTTCAACTTGATACTGTAGAATGTTGAAATTGGACTTCTTGGACTGATGAAGTGGGCCTGATGAACAGATGGGCTGGGCTTGGACAGATGACCCATAACCTGAATTTGAAGATGAGTTCAAAGAACTTAAAACTGTGTAGGCTGTTTTTGGACTTTTGGGCCGGAAGAAGTGAGCCAGAAGTGGACCGTGGTTTGGATTACAACTTTTGTGTTATGAGGAAAAACCCTAGGCGAGATGGATTTGGGGGTGATGTGAGTCGGGAGAACTAAGTTTGGAGAGATCGTGACCGGCACGAGTGAAGCCTAATCGCCCGAGGAGGATGATCGGACAGGAATCTGAGTCGATTGGTAGGGATTTGATCTCGGCGGAGTGGCTGGAGCGTCAGGCGGACGAATAGAAGGGATGGTCATCGGCGAGATTTGGTCGCGGCCGAACGACGGTGGTTTTTTTTTTGTTAAGGATAGTGACTTTGTGGGTGTCGGATCAGGACAAATATGACCAAATCTGAAGACGGCTTAGACGGTCGCCCGAAGTGTGATTGACGGGGGCTACGCGGATCGAGATGTCGGTGAAAAGATGAGATTCAATTCGTCGGAATTGGAGGTGTTGCGATGAATGCTAGTTGAGATCTGGCTGCGGCCGAGTTCGCGATCGGGAGGCTTTGGTTTTGCTTTGTGGATTACGACTGGCTCCTAGTCTTGTGCTTTACGCCTGGGCAGCGTCTTGACAATGTTGGATGATTGGATTTCCCTTGGAGTTGGTCGCCGAATGGTAGATTTGAGGAGCGACGATCGGATTCAGAGGAATTTCAGATGATGATGAATTGAGCAGGTTGGTTGACAACAACAATTCTGTTTTCATGAAAATGAATTGATGATCAACTGGTGTGCAGCGGAAGATAACCCAGGAAAGGCATCCGACGGAGACGGTGGCCTTGTCGTCGGAGATTGGCTCATGATACCATCTCAGAAGATAAAATAGAATGATAAACTGATAAACTGGTTTAGACAGAAACCAGGGAAGAGAATTGACAAATCTCATTCACCCTTACGTTGTTACATTAGATAAGTATTTATATGAATATCCTAATCTAATAATAACTAACAATAAATTCTAATAATAAATATAAATCATAATTAATTCCTATAATAAATAATAGGTAATAATGAGGGGCATTTAATTCTTAACACCCTCCCTCAATTTGAACTTCCAGAGAATGTTGAAATTGGCATGCTTTTGATCCGGAACTGGTCTGGGCTGGGAGTTGAGTTGCATGTTGGGCCTGAAAAAAATAATTGTTGACATTATTTTGAAATACGCAGTATACTCTCCCTCAATCCAATGAAATTGGACCGCTTTTCCTGATTTGGGCTGACAATGTTCTGACATGGACTTGATTAATGGGTCAATATCTGATATTAGGCTCCTTAAGAAAATAGCTTGGACAGATGAGCCCTGATGTGGGCCTGGTATTGGGCCTGTTTATTGGGAGAAGGGGAAGATGCCATGCTGATATTTTTGTACCTCGCCCAGTGCAGGCCCAAATTTTATGAAAACCGTAGAAGCCCATGTCGAATTTTGGGCTGATGAAAACCCTAGATTTATTTTGTATCAGGACTTTTCATGCCGCCGCAGCCGCAATACTATGAAATCAAGTACTCCTCATGCCACAAGCAGAGGCATCTGCCCATTCAAAGATGTTGATT
>JAWWMW010073601.1:0-13894 GCA_035048345.1 Echeveria elegans | reverse complement strand
GTTATTCTTATTTTTTGTCGCTATATGTGTGATTCACAATTCTCGAATGGAATAGCTATTCTATTATATATATTAATTATTAATTATTTTATTATTTTATTATTAATTATTTTATTATTAATTATTTTATTATTTAATTATTTCTCTTATTCCAGTTTATTCCTATTCCTATTCCGGTTAGGGTTATTCTTATTTTTTGTCGCTATATGTGTGATTCACAATTCTCGAATGGAATAGCTATTCTATTATATATATTAATATAATAGTCTTTAGTTCAATTTTTCCATAAAAAATTCTATAATATATTTTACAATTAGATGATTATCCATTGAAATATCAAACTAAACAGAATTGAAATTTTGATATGTAAAATATTATTAAACAATAGCGGTAAGCCCGTCGTTCCGACGAGACCGTGGCGTGAGTAGACGTTTTTACATATATATCTGTTGAAATTTCATAATGAATACTGATACTATACTGACTTTTCACTCTCGCCGATGTCCTCGGCTCGTCGCTTGCCTCTTCGTCAATCGGCCTTCTCCTCGCTTGGTACCTCTTCACTCTCGAATCGTTCGGCTTCGCTCTCGTCGTCAATTGCCCTCGAATCGCTCGGCTTCGCTCCTGATCTTCACACATAAGTGACATGTTGATTTAAGAAATTTAAATAGGTTCATGGGTAATGGATAGTTTAGTTATTATTTTTATTTAATAAAGGGTAGTTTCCTGTTTGATTTTAAGGACTGAAACTGAAATGAATTTTCAAATTAATTCTTATACTTTTAGTGGACAGTCTGCATTTGTACTTGTAGGTGTATTTATAGGTTAGTAGGCAGCTTAATTTCTACATTAATAGTTTCCTAATCTAGCAAGTAATTAATTACTAATAACTTCCCTTAATCTTAATTAAACATCAATTAATTATTAATTGGCATGATGTGGGAGCGGTTAACAGTCATCCAAAGAGATCATGAAAGAGCTGCAACCACCTCTCCTCAACTTCCCCAAAGCTTCAATCTTTTTAGCTTTACTCTGTTTTTTTTTTCTCGCTTAATTAGAGATCAGAGAAGTTGAGTTAGGCCAACTGTTGGTATCCTCTGTTGCTACTTCATCCTCTCCTTTCTTGGAATCCAAGTAAAGCTACTGATTGTTTGATTGTTGGTCACCCTCTGTCACCCAATTTCTAGGTGAGACTGATGCACATCACCTGTTTGTTTAAATTCCTCTGTAAAGTTTGTTCTTTTAGTGAGACTGATGCACATCATCTGTTTGTTTAAATTCCTCTGTAAAGTTTGTTCTTTTAGACTTTTAGTGGGTGTTCTTGAAAATTTTAAGTTGTGGAGTTGTTGGTTTTGTACTTTTGTTGGTTTGCCTTTGTTGTGATCTTGAAAACTGTTGGATTGGTTTGATTTCGGTTGATTGAGAAAAACCTTTGTTAAGGATGAGGGCTGTGTGAAATCTTTTTGCTGATTTATGTAGAAGTTCATGCTGTTGTTGTTTCATGGAGTCTTCATGTACTACATGTGAGTCTGGGAAGGAGAAGAGAGGCATGATTGTTTCGATGAATACTTGTTGCTTTGTACCTTTGGAAGCTGCTGTAGCTCCTCAAGTGGATGAAGGTAGAGTATCTGTGAGGACCAGGTCTCATTGGATGAGTAGCTCATCTGTTATTATTAGATTGGCTATGAGGGTGTCGAGGTCGAAGTGGTTTGGCTTTTTGAGAAGAGTGTTTCGCTACCAGAATGAAACGAGGTCTGACCCTGGTTCTAATCCGTTTGATTCTGGTTTTTGGATGATGTTGGAGCTGGTGACGTTGGTTGTTCAGATTGGCTTAATATTGATTACTCTTAGCGTGTCGAAAGGGGAGAAGCCTTTTTGGCCTATGAGGATTTGGATAACTGGATATGAAATTGGTTGCTTCCTTAGTTTGTTGATGCTTTATGGCCGGTACAAGCAACTTCCCATGCCACAAATGGATGGGTCAAGCCTCTCAAACATGGAACAGCAGATGACGATCGCTGTCTCAAGGTAAACAATGAACATACTCAATAGAATAATTGAATCTTTACTATAGTCAAATGATTGATTTTAATATCCTCATTCATCGTTAGGCCCACTTTGATGACGTAAAATCTGCCAGTTGAATACAAAGTCTAGTGTTTAAGACTTGTTCATTTGGTTGTACTATAAACAGGATTTCGCTTCTGACGACTAAGTGCAAGACATCCCTGGATCTTTTCTTTGCAATATGGTTTGTGATGGGCAATGTATGGGTCTTTGATTCTCGCCTTGGATCATTCAATCGAGCGCCAAAGCTTCATGTCTTATCATTAGTTCTCTTAGCATGGAATGCAATCTGCTACTCATTTCCTTTTCTGTTATTCCTACTACTATGCTGCTTTGTTCCGCTGGTTAGTACATTCCTTGGGTACAACATGAATATGGGATCTGCTCAGCGAGGGGCCTCTGATGATCAAATTTCTAGCCTCTCCAGCTGGATGTTCAAAGAGGTATATGGTGATCTAGAAAGCGCTAACAATCCAAATGAAGAAACGGTAAAAAAATCTTCACCATATCGATATTTTTATAAATCACTTCTCTTTATTCAATTTCAACAAAACGATGTCCGCAAAACCAATCTATATTCATAGACAAAGAAGCTAAGTCATTCATTATGGTCAGCTCATTATTGTATTGCAGGAATGTTGTATATGCCTTGCCAAGTACAAAGACAAGGATGAAGTGAGGCAACTACCATGCTCACACATATTCCACCTCAAATGTGTCGACCAATGGCTCAGAATCATATCACGCTGTCCGATCTGCAAGCTTCAATTGAACTGACACAAAAAATAGGCAGCCAACAAGTATAGAGCAGTATTTAAGCTCAGCTCCTCAAAGTCAGGCTTTCCGCATACATCACATACAAGCTTACTTGTGTGAGCCTCCACTAGTTGTACAGCTATGCTCACCAAAAGCTTTTTAGGAAATGAAAGAACTATATAGATTAAGGGTTTTACATAAGTTTGCAAATGAAGTGTCAAAACAGCACCCATTGGCCACGCCAACAATCAACATACTCAGTGTTTATTCAATTATTCTCATTTAGCCTTTCAAGTTTCAAGTCTTGAGGTTGATTGCTGAGGTCAACCTGATAGACAAATATACGAACAATTAGTGTTGAGCTTAAATTGAAATTCAACTTTTCTTTTATTTATATTAGAGAAATCACTAACCATTTATCAAACTGCATTAGAATTGTGAATATGGGTCGAACCTTTTTCTAATGTTGGATTGAACATTGAAGTAGCAAAATTTCCATATACCGTGAATAATAATAATAATCTTGTTAACCACAAATTTGTCTGCCACAATTGAAACTTTCTTTGTCTCTCACAAAAAGATAGGAGAGGTTCAAGGCTCAAACATCTCCAGTTCATCAGCATACACATTATCCATTACAAAAGCAAAATTATCCACAAAACTAATCTAGATAACAAAATGCAATGAATCAATGTAGAAACCGAGAAGACAAAAAAAAAAACACTAAGACTCAGCTTAAGCCTTACATGGATGCATTCTTGTTTGAAACATGCATTTTTTTTCCTTAGCTCGAACTTTCAAGGCCCTTGTAAGGGTATGTATTGACTTTCAAATTTTTTACTTACAATTATAATAATAATTATTATTAATATTAAAAAAATCTCCTCCAGGAAACTTAAGCTGCAATTCTAATTGTCACTCGGGAAATGTGGACGGCGAAGGGACGTTCACATTAACAAATTCTGTTTATGTTTACTCCATATCGATATAATTTCTTTTTGGCATCTGTCCAACAGCAAAAACTTGTCCTCGTAATCGACATATACTGTGACAAGTTTGTATCTTGGGCCCAAGGAAAAAGAGGAGGAAAACAAGAAGAATGTGCCAGTTTGGCCGGGATATCCGTACTATGTATCCTCCTCCTTGTTACGATGTGGTTTCTTGGCATTTCAAACACATTTCGATTGGCAAAGGGAAAAGCAGACGTTCACCAACATTCTTTAGGTCACCACAACCTATGATCGTTCCATGAAAAATCATAGTATGTTGGTGACATATTGACTGCTAGCTCTAGTGATATAACTAGGTGATACAACTCATGTATCCGATGTGAGATATCACACTACTATTGCTTCATCAGTTACGGTAAAAATTCTCCGGCTACTCGACTAGGTACTCCATTTATATCGGTGAACCTTCTTTTTCTCGATATTCCATACCCTACTCCTGCCTCATTGCGGAAACTTCGTATATGTTCTTAAATAGGCCAACACACAGAATTTCACTTGTTACAAGTTCCAACCGCAAAAAAAATTTAAAATACTCTGTAACCATTCAAGAACTTGCATTTAATTGTTGTTTAACAACTTTGAGAGCGATTTTCACATGTGTTCAGAATCTATTTTTAAATTTCAATAACTTGGGAAATGCAAATCCAGAAATTCAGAATGGGATTTTTGTGTTTGACTAATATTTTCATTTACAACTCAAATGTCTCAAGCAATCGAATCTACACGCCTTAAGTTAGGGTGACTTACTCGAAAGTACGCGTTCACTTTGTTAAGAAGATTGCAAAGGCCGAAAAATTCTGCCTGTTAAAAAACTCTTCTGTAGAAGTTATTTTCTTCTTCCCCATCATAAGCGGTCTAGAACAGGCATTGTTATTAAAAGTTCCGCTCGTCGCCTGCCTCAACATTTTCATTTTCCTGAAACAGAAACTCATTCGATTAGCTTTCAGAACTGAAAATATGAAGAGCAAGGTAAATTACTTCCAAAGTGTCATCTCTGTTTCTAATCTGACGTTGCGATGACTCAAATAAATACTTCGCTCTGTCTACAGCAAAGATTTGTTCTGCAAGTGCATATGCCTTGTGGATGTGCCCGACAAAAGGCCATGAAAATCGCTGCAGGATCTAAAGGTACATTTGAATGATGCAGGAAAGAGATGCAGTGCATTAGTGCAGGTACATTCAAATTGTAATTCTTACGATGAATGTTTGGTTCTGTTTTAATAGGAGTCATATCAGTGGCTATTGAAGGAGCGGACAGAGAGCAGATGACATTGGTGGGTGAGGATGTCGATATTATCACTTTGGTTACTACACTGCGCAAAAAAGTTGGCTACACCAGAATCAAAACAGTAGAGATGAAGTCGTAACATTTTTCGATCAACGACAAGGAGAGGAATAAAGTTAAGTAATCTTGGATCCACTTGACAAGTCCCTCACGCTTTATTTTGTAGGACTTTTAGTGAAGCAAATTCACATGTTGGTTCTCATTCGTCGAGACTCCAAACATACTGAAAACTCTAAGCACTTCAGTATTTTTGTAACTTCCATTTCAGAACATGTTAGACTGACCGTCTATGCTAATGATATCCTTGTTGTGATTCGTATCATGCTATAGTGTCATTTGGATCAGCATTGTGATCATCTGATGTTTCAGCGAGCCTTAAACACTTCAAATTTAGATTTTAAAACCAAATTTAGATGTTTCAGCATTGTGCATTTGTCTACTAGCTGTTTTTTTAAGGATGATTGGTATAATTCAGTTCACTGTCTTGCTTCATAATACTCTGAAGTCTGAACATAACAACTGAACTTTGACGAAGCAACGACTCGCATCGTGTCCTAAATATCACACAATATAATGTTTGCATGTAAATCTGTTGCTTCAGTTTTCTTCATTTACATAATAAAAATCTTTAATCTCACCAAAATTCAAGTTCTTTTCTTTTCCAGCTGTATTGAATAATATTTGGTCCCCCAGTGTAGAACTATAAAATAGTGAGTACAGAAAGTTAAGGGTTCGATTAAACTAATTAGTTGTCAAAGAATGTCATCTAAAGTCTACATTGAAAATTTAAATAAAATCATCAGCTACCAGAGTTGAGGAACTAAGTACCTTCTGATGGGAACCAGACACGCCTTGCCCGATATGACAAAGTCTGTTTATCAATACAAAACAGAACAACTCGTTTTCAAGTCTTTAAAGTCATTTGTCATATTCTTTTGTAATGAAGTTTTCGGGTGGTTTTCTAAGTCATTTCTTGACTGCTTCCTTGGTACATCTTTGGGATACACTTATAAGTACCTCCTTCTCATCGATGGTGCAGCTTATCTCCCATCATTGCCTTATTCATATTTTGCACACCTATAGTTTATAATCTCAACGAAAGTCTTATCTGTTTTAGCAATCAAAGCACGATGTTGAAGGTACCGGCTCATCCCATCTCCAATTCTTCTCTTTATTTTCATAATTCATAGATTTTTTTTATAAAGAAACTTTGTTTCGACAAGTGGTGTGATCAGCAGACTAAAAAATTTGTTTTATGTTACAGCAAAAGATAGTTCTGCAAGTTGGTAAGATGCACTGTGAAAAATGTCAAAAGAAATGCAGGAAAATTGCGGCAGCACAAGATGGTACGCAAGAAGCATTACTGTTAATACTTTGATTCCTGATTTGAGAAAAGAAAAGAAAAACAGAACTATTGCTAAGGAACAGTAATAATTGGTTATTTGGTTTCCAGGGTTTATATCAATGACGATCGAAGCAGAGAAAAGTCTTCTAGTGATAACCGGAGTGGGGATCGATTCAGCTACCTTGGCAAAATCATTGCGGAAGAAAGTTGGTTCAACGATCATTGTAAGCGTCGAGATAATAAAGACCGAAGCACAAAAGAAGGAAGATGAACTAAAGAAGCAAATAAAAGAAAAATTAGAGGAAGAGGGGAAGAAGAAGAAGACTCTGACTTGGAGTTACAGCAGCGGCCATTGCGACAACTACAACTATTCATATGCTCCTCCTCCACCTCCTCCTGGTTGTGAAATGGTGTGTTATTGTGCACCAAGCTATCCTAACACTTGGTTCACTTGGTGAGATCTTGTTCATTATACAAATGGCAATTAGTACAATTCCACAAGGCACCATGTATTATGTTATTCTACCCAAAGTCAACCCTTTGATTTCCTATTAGTATATGATACACAATTATACATTTGTTGTATCGTAAAAAGAGATTAATATTTCTGGTTTTGCCTGAGAATTCACAAAAAATTGTGTCCCCGATTACGTTTTTGCTTATGAAAAAACTAGTACTCCAAACCGGCATAACGGAATTTTTTTTCCTTTTGAAAAAATAGGAATCGTATTCGATGCACCCACATCACTAGGTGCACCGAAACTTCTCTCGTGTTTTCGAATGTCTTCGTCTCAAAATCTGAATTCGACGTAAACTTGAGAATGCAGATCTTTGAATCAACTATAATTCTCTAGTTTACGTCGACGAATTCAGATTATGAGCCGAAGACATCATAAAATAGGAGATAAGTTCCGGTACAGTTAGTGGCTGCACCGAACAAACAGATAGACTTTTGTTTGCTTACGAGGCTTGTTGGGAATACATAACTAGTCCGTTGAAAATGTTCTATATATCGTTGAAAAGCTGATTCAAAGAGCTACAATTCTCTAATTTACGTCAAATTCAAATTTTAAGCCGAATGTATCCGAAAATATGAGAGAAGTTTCGGTACACTTAGTAGTGTGGGTACACGTACCGGATAAGAATCCGAAAAAATAACAGTTTGAACAGCAAGAAGCATCAAGTAAATGTAAGTTCCCTTCAGAAAGTTCCGCACCATGAACAGGAAGACTTTGTTAAGTGCCTCAATCAAGAGGACACCACCAAGTATATTTTTTCCCAGGTTCTCTCCTTCATTTGTCTTAATATGTACTTAAGTAAAAATTTTGAATTTATAACTGCATCAACTTTTTTTTTAAAAGAAACGTCACATCATGTATATAGACTTGTTATCAAATGAAAATTCGAGTCCAAAGGGAATTAAGAAACAAAAAGACACTGACCAGGGCTTACAATTATCGAACAACGGACATATATAAACCTTAATATGCTGATTAAATATTTGCAACTGCAGAATGGTGCTACAGGTGGTTCTTGTAGTAATACTCATTTTATTTCAAGTTGTTTGATTATAATATTACAAACTTTAGTAATATAAACATAATTAAACAATTTTCTAATATTTAATGGCCTGAGTATATGATTATTACTTTCAAAATTTAAAATCCATGATTGTGTGGCCAAACATTTATTTTTTTTACTAATATAGGTTTAATTAAGCGGAGTGATATTGATTGGATTTGATTTGGCAAATCTGAGAATGTTATATGATTGTTTGCTTATTTATTCACGGTTTGATAGTTAAAAAAAAAAAGGTTCAATGTCATGAATATATGTTTATGATCTACCAATGGTTGCTAAATTTATCCCAATTTAATGCTGGTTGGAATATATCTTTTCAGAGTGTTAATTTGCGTTCACTGTTCATGTTCACACCTTCAAATTCACATGTGCCTGTTTCTCAGAAACTTCCTGTAACTACGACATTACAATGCTCCACAGTGGTTTCTTGTTGTAGTAATGAATGCTCCACAGATGTTATTGCTTCATTTGTATGAAATGAAAGCTTCTCTTTTTTCTTCAGATAAACAGCCGTGACAACAGTGAACATTTTGGCATAATATGTCAAGACATTTTTTCCATCACATTGAAAATGCGTCTAAGGCCATTTATCGTATTTTAAACAGTGTACCAAAAGGCCATAATACATGTTGGTGCAAGCTAGAAACTAACTTTCCTAGAAAATCTGAAAATACATCACATTGAATTTGACTAACATGTTTATTCACAATTTATGCGTCTTTTTAGACCTGAAAATCTGAAGAGCAAGGTAAATAGTATATATACAAAGTGCCTGTTTTTTCTTCTTCGTGATATGTTTTCTATTTTTTAAAACATGACTTCTACTGACGCAGATTCACATAGCAGTTGTCATTCCTCTACTCCAAGCTACCTCAAAAAATTAAACTCAAATTTTCGATTCTTTTTGCAACCTGAACTTCGGAACTCCGTAGAAAATTGTATCATCCCGGTGACAGTTCGATGAGCAATGCGATGTATTAGGTTCCCATAGTAAGTTGTGAATATAAAAATGAAGAGCCAAGCCTCAGAACTTTATTGGTTCTTACGCATTAGGTTGGAGTACCAGATGATTGCCAAATCAAAACGCGTCTAATTATGTAGTTACATGATGTAACAGATGCTGTCACTCACAAGTTACTTCTTTGATGGACAAAGATGACCAATTGACAGTGATATTTGGTTTAGTTTATGATGCCCGATTGTTAATAGTAAGCGGCTAATCACCAATTGACTGCATATGCTTCACTTGTCTACAACGTTGTTTTTTTACTATGATTGATATTTTACTGTCCTTTTCGTATGTCGACATATGTCAGAGTATCCTGAGACAGAAAACATGGAACTTTCTCAAAGCATCGACGGATTCTTGTTTGCCCAAATCCAACGCAATATGATGCTTTCAAATAATAGTTTTCTTCAGTTTTTTTTTTCCATAAGAGTGTAAAAAAACTTTTCTGATGGACTTAATCATCGAGAAAATTTTCTTTTTTTCAAGATTTTTTCGCCAATTCTGTGTTTTCATATGACCAGTAAACATTAAATCCCATTGAACCTTTGGTCACCTATATAGCATTAGAAAAATAAGTAATACCAGTAGCTGGTCTGAAAGTTCTGGTTTTGGTTAAATTAATAACCTGTCAAAGAATGTCATTTTCGTAGGTATCTACTGTTTAATCTTTATAAAAAAAATCCTTAACAACCAGGGTTGTGGAACTATGTAGCTTCTGATAAGAACCAGACACGCCTTGTCCGATATGACCAAGTCTCTTTATCAATACAAAATACAAAAACTCGCTTTCAAGTCTAAGTCCTTTAATCATATTATTACACTTACTTATGCACCGAAGTTCTCGGGTAAATTTCCAACACATTTCTTTTCCTCCACTTCTTATACCCTTGATAACCGCTTTTTTCAGTTTCTATAAGTACCCCCCTTCGCGACGAAGTTGCAGCTATATCTCTCATCACTGCCTTGCTCACATTCGAAATACCAAACAGTCCATAATACTCGAGGAAAGCTTGTTCTGCTACAGCTATCAGCACCAGCCACCATGTTGAAGGTATGCTCTCCTCTCATTTCCAATTCTTTTGTTCATCTTCGTATGTCATAGTATATATTTTTTTTAAATCATTCTGTTATATTTTTAAAGTTCTTTTTTCACAATCGTTAACTTGTGGATTAAGTGTATAATAAACATTTTTGTTACAGCAAAAGATAGTCATGCGAGTTGATAAGATGAGCTGTGACAACTGCCAAAAGAAGTGCAGGAAAATGGCGGCAGAAGCAGATGGTACGCAAAATGCATTTCGTATTTCACGTACCAATTTTCACGAATCTGAATGACAATTCTGAAAGAAAAATAATAATCACTATTTTTCTAAGCAATCTAACTTGATTTTTGTTTTTGTTTACAGGGTGCGTTTCAATGACAATCGAAGCAGAGAAAAGTCACCTGATAATAACTGGAGTAGGAATAGATGTGGCCTCTTTGGCAAAATCATTGAATAAAAAAGTTGGGTCAACAACCATTGTAAGCATCGAGGTACTAAAGACTCCAGCGCAAAAGAAGGAAGACGAAATCAAGAAGCAAGCGAAAGAACTATTAGAGGAAGAGGCGAAGAAGAAGAAGACTCTGAAATGGAGTTACGGCAGCCATTGTAACAACGACAACTACAACTACAACTACTGCTATCCTCCTCCTCCTCCGCCGCCTTCTGGTTATGATATGGTCTGTTATGGTGCTCCAAGTTATCCAAACTCCTGGTTTACTAATTGGTGAGCTTCTTCATTAGACAAATGATGGATATAGCAATACCACATCCACAAAGGCATCGTAGTACGATTCTATATTTCTATTCAAAAGTCAACTCATGTGAAGATGGACAAGTTCATTCTTAATTTTATGTTAAATATGTAATATGTAATTTTTGAAGCATTTATGTATATATATAACGATTACATGTAATTCGGTTACCTGAGAATTTCGTAATGTTTTTGTGTGCCAACCGTATATTATCGTGTACATTGTTACATTACTAATCTGTCAAAGAAATGAAGTTTTTTCATGAAAAATGTATTATACATACATGTTCTAAAAATGCCAAAAAAATTGGAAACTCATAATAGACTAACACGAAAATTTGCAGAGTTCATGTAAATAAAAAAGAAGGCTCCGTTTGGTTGCAGGAAAAAAGTGAGGAAAAGAAAATTTAAAGAAAAATGATTTTCTCATGAGAGAGTTGTAAGAAAAATTGTCTATTTTTTACATTTTTTCCACTTACAACCAAACACATAGTTTCATTTTCACTCAAAATTTTCCTTTCCTCTTTTTTTTTTCCGCAACCAAACGGAGCCGAAAGGAACAATGATCTTTTGGCCTTCCTTTGAGATATATGGGTTTTGACTAAACAAGATTAGCGAAATGGGGTTGGATGAGTTGATTAGATCTTCTATATTAATAGATTGTACCCAAATGTAACCCTTAATCAAAACAAAGAAAATTACCCAACGGAAAATACGTAAACAGTACGTATAAGATAGTAAATGTTATCAGTTAAATATTTTGCGACTGCAGAACAGAAGACTTCCATTCTGCTACAAGTGATCCTTGCATTATTAACAAAATGTCTGTTATAAACAAGTATTAATTTTGTCCAGTTGTTAAGTTATTATATTACAAAATTTAATTTAAACAATTTCCAAGTGTTGAGTGTGGCCTGACAAATGGACAATTTATAGGATTATTAGTATCCATGACAGTGGCCTGCTACTGATTTAGTTTAAGCAGCTAATGATTTGATTTGATCTGGGATGAATGTCTTTACTTGAGGCACTCTCATTTGCTGATAAATTACAAGTGTTCATTAAAAAATGTGGTATGGTGACATATTCAAAGCCATGTACTGGAGAATTAATAAGATGAGCAACCTCCATCCTGTCGATTGCCCGAAAATGACACATTTTTAGATTTCAAAGTCTGAGCTATTTGCCCTATCCACTGCTTTCAAAAATCCAAAACTAATAAATTTTCAAGTATTGAACTTCTGAAAGTTTTCCCAGTGGAGTAGTTTGATGAGGAACTCTCCAATGAGTTGTGGATAGTGACCAGGTTCCTGCAAGTAAATGAGTTGTGAAAATCATTATACAAAGTTTTAAAATCCGTTAGGTTTGTATGTACAGTTGTCAGTGTACTTATATAATTTTAATTTGTAACTTGCGCAACAATCCTTATATATAATACTGTTTGGCACACATTGTAACCCAAGTTCAGAAAACATATTTCTACAGGTTTTTTTTTCAGGTAACTTGATCTAATGATTTCATATAGAACTTCAAAAGATCCTCAAAATGTACAAGTTTAGGAAAAGAAAAGACAGAACTTGTCCATCCAGAAATAAATCAATTTTCCGGATAAAAGAAATCGCAACGTTGTATCATTTGTTACTTGTAATGTGAATAAGCACACCAAGTGAACCAAGTGCTGTGATGACATGAAGTAGCATTAGAGCAGACCATCACTATATGACAAGCAGGCTGCGGAGTAGGAAAGGTGTAGGTAATAGTACAATTACAATGGCAGTAGCTCCGAGGCACAATGTTGTTTTTTACAGCTTCCTCTTCCTTCTTTGGAGTTTCAGTCTTCAGTTCCTCGATGCTTACGATGTCTGTGTATCCGACCTTCTCACGCAATGAGGTTGCCAGTGTGACTGCATCAATCCCCACCCAGGTCACAACTACCAAATTCATTCGTGCTTCGATCGCCAATGATGAATCCCCTGTTTAAAAATCCAATAAAATTTCTTAGCAGTTTTGCTTTTGAAAAATCTCTGGTCCTGAAAAAAATTCCAAGTTTGGGATGCGAGGTATGAAGTGCATTTTACGTACCTTGAGTTACTGCCGCAATTTTCATGAACCTTTTTTCGGCATTGCTCACTGTGTATATCAACTTTCAGTACTATCTTTCTCTGCAATGTGCAAAATGATATCTTAGTTATCAACTCACCCATCATCAAGAAGTGGTGAGTTTATGGAGCTCATACCTTCAACACTGTGCTTTGCTTCAATGAAAGCCTGAAGCAGATCGAGCGTTCTGCGAGTTTTACTAGCTATTGCCGACTATGTGAGTAAGGCAGTGTGTGAGATAAGCTGCACCTTGAACATAAAGTGTGTGAGGTACTTAAAAGTGTTTACCTGAGAATCCACAAAGGAAATCGTCAAGGACTAGAAGTGCATATTTACTAAGGACTTCAGTTTATACGATATAAATACAGAACTTCTCCATGAAAACTGAGTTTTTCTGTACTTTGCGGGTATAAAAATATCATGTCAAACGTACTCCAGTAAAAAAAAAACCTACAACGCTAACCAAACTCGTTCATGATATCTGTCTACTTTTCATAGTTGGCGGTGGCTGTACTGATGTCCTCTTTCAGAATAGTTTATACGGAACGCAGCTAGCAGACTAATAGACACGAATATGCGCTGCCATAATCTAACAGTCACATTTAGTTAAAGAGAAAAGGCCTGTCTGATAACTAGATAACAATTACTCATTCAAAGAATCTAGAAATTTTGAAACAGACTTTCTAGAGACCAAATGAGCTCAAAAATTCCCAGAAGCAGCGTACTCGAAGTTGCTTATGGCCCCAAACTTCTTATCAGCGAAAGTTCTTGACAATCACTGTGAATCTCACGATTGAACTAGAGGTGGCAAATGGGTGGATTGGGTGGTTTATGGATGAATTTTAAACGGATTGGATTTTAAATGGTATAGACCATTTAATCCATTTAGTGTAAATGAATTAAACGGATTGGATTAAATGGTCTAGACCATTTAACCCATTTAATCC
>JAWWMW010073591.1:0-13894 GCA_035048345.1 Echeveria elegans | reverse complement strand
TGAATGATTGTAAAAAGTGAAATAATAAATGAAGAGAGAGAATGCATGTGAGAGTAAAAGTAAAGGGAGTAATATTCTATTTTAGGAAAGTGTAAGCTTTATTTTGAGACACCCAAAAAGGAAAGTGTAAGCTTTATTTTGGGGCAGAGGGAGTATGTCCAAAAATTGATATTTTCCAAAAAAATCCTGTACAATTTCTGAAAATGAAACCCTAGATTTGCATATCAAGTGTTGGAAAATCAAGCTTCAAAATATTAACTTGATTCCGCGACAGTAATCAATTCGACTCGTAAAGCGATGAGCCTAGCGCTAATCGAAGGCTACTCTTCAGCGGAGGAGGAACATGACAACTACAACGACCTGAACTCATCGGACGAGGACGATGAACATCCAGGAAACGTCGGCGGAGGATTCAGTTCTCAAAGGGACAGAAACACATCGGTCTTCGATTTCTCGAAACACCCACCTGCTGGATCTGCTCTGCCATCCGCTTTTGATGTCTTTTCTGAAGTTAGAATTGTGTTTGCCTTAGAAATATTTGATTTTTATCATCTGTGGGCGTGTTAGGGTTTGGTTTGATCTGTTGATATTGATTTTGTGGGTGGTTTAGATTACTGGTCCGCCGCAGTTTTTGAACAATGCTGCTGGGGAGGAGCCGGTTGCTAAGGAGGAGGAGCAGCAAAGAGGACGACATGGTCGGAGAAGGCAGCATAGTAATAGAGATAAGAGAGAGCTGCCGCCAGGTATGTGTGTTCAAGTTCTCGACGTGTTGACGCATTAAAGTTCCTAACTTCGAGCTGTGTAGTTTCTCTGTAATTTGGAGAGCATTTAGTAGCCAGTTAGATACATGTATGAGATGTAAGGAGATTCTCGGTCAGCTTAGCTTGAGCTGTTGATTAACAACTTATTCATGATGGCATGACTGGATTTTTGTTTGATATTTGAGAAAGGCGCTTATAATCGTTCGAAGTAACGGGTGTTTTTTTATTCATGCCTTCCTCTACAAGCTTTATCAAGAATGATAGGCTTTTAGATGAATCTGTACTGTTTTATGGGGTTAGCATGTGTCTTGGCCTTCCTGTTTATGCTTTTCATTCCAGCACGGTTAACGTTGACAAATTTCTAATATGAAGTGACAACTGACAATATGTAGCTAGTTTTGAGTGCTGAAAAGTTTACTCCAGCACAAACGTCCTGTTGAAACTAGGGATGATTTTGTTTTAGAGTTGCTTTAACTTCGATGGAAATGGTGTGATCCCTTAGTGGTTGTTGGGTATGTTACAGGAGCTGTCTTGGAGTCTAAACCTCAACTTGTTGGAATTCACGATCGTGTGCGTAGTGATGTTAGCGGCACACCTGCAGTACCATCAGCCCAGCATCAGAAGGCTCCATTAAGTGTTACTCAAAATGAAGGCAAACGAGTTGCCACTGCAGCCAATCCAAATCTCGAAGATGCAGCTGATTTGTTGAGGTTGACACTTTTTTTTTTCAACAAAATTACCGGTCTCTCAAGTATGCTTCTTTTTACGGTTACATTAATCCATTCTAACCACTTCAACTTCGTACATCAGGATGTGCGTACAATGTGGTATTCCTAAAACCTTTACAACTGGAAAGGGAATGGTATGTCCAGTGTGCAATGATCGACCTCCTGCTGACCCAAATAAAGAATCCGACAAGAAGAAAGGATCAACTATCAAGGACAAAGAGAAGAACAAAAGGATGAAGGGACAATCATCGCATGCCTCTTGGAAAAGTGAAACAGAGATGCAACTACGCCAGCAGTTTGACTGAATTGTGCCTGCAGTGACGTAGCGGGTTGTGTATTCCCTTAACAAACCTGCCGACACTGCGTAAATCATTTTCAACTGTCTTCAACCAGACTACCGAACTGAATTCAGTGAGTGTAGTGACACCCTCTAGGGTGAATGTACATTTCTCGTATGTTGTCATAGCTTTGCTGTGTTTCAAAGTTGAAATTGTACTCCAGGCAAGTTTGATCTACAATCTCGTCCTAATTTGTGCTGAAAATCTGGTTGGATTACCACATCACAATTTCAAACAATGTTGAACTGATAAATTAATAAGATAAATTGCTAAAGAGTTGAACTGATGCTCCTTGACATTCATAATGTTTTCAAAACAAAATGTACGACAACCGATGGAGCTTGCACCCATTCCAAGCAAGATATTACTCAAGTTTTAGCAACCTTGACGTGGAGGAAGCTTATCCATGCTTGCATCATTCTGTAAGCAACTTCCCGAATCAGTAAAACCCTAAAAAGTAAAAACACCATCAACTTCTCAACCAGCCCTCAGTTAATTCACACAACATCCACTTCAGAATCTCATCAAAAAATCATCAAACTCAAAATTAAACACACATCAATTTTCACCAATCTTCAGAACATCAACAACAAATTCAACCACAGAACATCAATTAAAAAAACCACTCTTACACACACGAACCCTGTCAAAGTTCATCAGTTAATCAAACCGCAACAATTTTTTTTATTGAAAACTAGTTGCGCTCATTGTAAGACTGCGTAGGGAATTGAATCGTATGGACATAATTTATATATAGGTACATTTTTCAGATTTGTAAAGTACAGGAAACTTTGGATTTTAATCACACGGTCTGGGCCCAAAAATTAAAAATTAAATAAATTTACACACAATATACGGATCCGGTCTGATCCAAAAATTAAAAGTTTTATTTTACACAGATCACACGGGGCTAATAATTGATCGATCGAATTACGCACGTGTTGATCGGTACAACTGAACCACGCGGCACGCTAGTACTCCGTATAATTGTTCCTCAGATGGGTTGTAGAAGCGACACGTGGCACACAATCTAATACGAAAAGTGTCAAAGAATCGCTTCTCTTCACCCACCTCTAATCTAAACCGTTCGATTATCGCCACGTGGCGAAGAGTCGGAAGTTGAAAGCCTGATACAAATGAGCCTGATTTAAATAGGCCAGGACTCAAGGCCCAACAAGCCGAGGCGAGTAGAGGCTAGAGAGAGAGGTTGCGTGCGGAGGACGAAACGTGAGCGGCGTGGCGATCGAGATGGAGGAGAGGGGGAAAGGGAGCGAGAGATGGAGCGGAGCGATCGCGAATCTGACGGAGATGAATTCGAATCTGAATTCGTTGCAGAAAGTGTTGTTGAAGAAAGCTGTGTTTGTGGACGATGAGACGTTTAACAAAGCTTCACTCACTTCAGAACAAGCTCGTACCATCAAGGTGTCCTGAACTGAAATTCAATGATATAGTTTGAGTTTGAGTTTGTTTGATTCGGATATTAGTTGTTGAATTTGTGTGTATGATGTGTTTGAGCTGATTTTAGGGTTTGTTGAATTTTAGGATTGACTGAAATGCTAACAATTTCAATTTTAAAAACCACTTAATATTGCCTAGAGATGAATTCGTGAGTATGATTATTTTGATAAGCAGTGAAATGAAGATCGAATGTGATGCCATAGAGTATAATGTCTTTGTAATTGTATAGGCAGCATGCTTTTTACGGAAAGCTGATAGTTGTTTCGTTTCATTGTTTTGGTTGGGTGATTAGGTGCTTGAACAGAGAGTGGAGGCGCTCGAGAGGGAGTTGGATGCTGCTATTTCAGCTGCAGCACGAGCGAGATCCGAGAAAAGGCAGGCTGAAGCGTCACAGAAAGCTGCAGAGCTACGAGCGCTAGAAGTTACACGGGAGCTAGAGAATACTACCAGTTAGTGTAACTGAATTCTTGACTAGATTTGATTCACATATTTAATTAATCTGAACTAAAGGGGAAATCATACTTTTACATGCGGTGTATTCTTGCTTATTTGTATTTTGTTTGTAGAGGTGTTCCAGCTACACATGGAAGAATTGCGTGCCAAGCAAGAAGAGATTTCAAAAAGGGATAGTGAAATTAAAGTTCTGGAAGCAATAATTCAAACTCTCAGTGGAAAGGAATAAAGTTCTTTGTTGATTTTAGTATGTCCTCGTACACATCATCTATGTGCATACTGCTGAATTGTTAAAACTTAGATGCTGCAATATCTACGATATGATAAAAAAAAACTTTTTTTGAGGTGTCATGCTCTTAGAGTCTTAGTTTTGCTTATTGCTTGAAGAGTTACTAAATTAACATGTTGTAGATTTGGATTTTGTTTGGTCCTCCGCAACCACATAACAAGATTCTGCTGCAGGAAGAAGACAACATCTGGCTGCAAAATTTATTCAACCATTATTGTGAAGCTTGATTTGCAGAACCCTCTTTGTAGTTCTTTCTTAATTGTTCTGTGCCTATCTCTCTTTCTCAAAGGAGTCTTTATGAGACTTGGCGACCTAAAGAGCTATTTTGTCTTCCTCAACCGTCGAAAGATCCACATGTACATCTTGTGTATGAGGCCCTATTAGTTAATTCGATTCTGAATGAACATAAATGACTGATATACACTAATGTAGCTTTCCTCAAACACGATGAATGTATTTTGTTTCACACAATTGAATTTGGAGTATGTCGTGCCGCTGATAAATGCCTTCCTAATCAGGATGACAAGTTCAGCAAATGCCAAGTGCCAGCCAGCCAAAGACTATACTACGCGAAAGCTGACCATATCCAAAGGGAGAGAATACATCACTGTCTTCCTCAAATCATCTAAAATCAAACTGCGTGGTCAACAATTTACAGAGAAGGGTCAATAAGGAGGGCCTCAACCCCAAGTTCCACTTAAGCTCCTTTATGCCTTTCATTTTCATTTCTAGCAAAATCTCAACAGCCTACTGCCCCTGTAATAAAGTCCAACAGCCAATTCACATTCTCAAATCATAAAACAGCAAAATTCAACTATTCAAGAGCAGTTCTTTCAAAAAGAAGAAAGGCAATACAAATGAGCATCGATCACGAGCCCAGTTTTGAACGCAGCAGCATAGAGAAAAGAGGCGGTTTGTGTACAACATGCGAGCTTGGTTTGTCTGTTCAAACATCATTACTATGTTTAGTCCAATCCCAGTTTTCGAATTACATTTTTTGACCTGGAACAGGAGATGTCCCCAGGGTGAATGGTCAGTTGGCAGTTTCTCGAGCTTTTGGAGACGAGAAAATGAAGAATCACTTACGATCTGATCCAGATATACGATTTGCCAACATAGACTGCGATAATGAACTCCTCATCCTTACAAGCGACGAGCTAAGGTAGGCTAGCTCTTCGTTACATCATATCCCAAACTCCACATTCATTTGGTTCATAATATCAAGATCACTCACTTAGTTGAACTATAAGCTATGAGTAATCAAGAGGATGTGGACATTGCTATAAAGTTCAAGGATCCACTAAAAGCACGGCAGCAATTTGCAGCCTGGGTGATACATCTTGTATTGTGGCCCGGTTCAAGAGGTAATGTTCGAACAAAAAATACCAAATTCACCAAGCTCGTGTTTCGCCTGTACAATTGCGGCACTGATGCAGCTTAGCAGTACATGTTTAGATATCAACGTGGTCTTTTATTTTTCGTTTCAAGGTCCTCCATGTCTCAATATTCCGAGACAGGTATAGTCGTGTAGAAGATGCTTGTACAAATTGAAACAGGGTAATATATGCACTCGATTTAACAGAAAAAGCCAGCTGAACTGCTCGTGCCAAATACCTATTTAGCAACTTACATATATATATGTTTGTTGAAATGCATTCATCCAAAACAAGAAGTACAATACGGTCTCCATCGAAACAATGATTCATTCTGGCAATGTGTGGCAACAGTTGAATCAACAGCCATGTGTATGAACTTGGAACCAGCCTCGGCTTGTGACCTTTGAGCACGCCCACACTATAGTTGTAGCCTTGTGGAATGAATGTCAAATGCTTGAGAAGCTGATAGCTGAGGATCCTATCACAAGTGTTGGGGACTTGTCATAAGTATCTTTTAGTAGAATTCTAAAGTATTTGGGAAGTTGAGTTTTGGAGAGTGTATTTTTGTAGCTGCCATTGTTTTAACTAACCTGAACCATCTTGCGGCCAAACACTTTTTTAAGAAGATGGCTGCATTTGTTTGAAGACTGGTTAGCCCTGTCAATGGCCGCTACTGTATATTCCAATAACTGTTCGTAAGTCAAACTGGGTTTTTGCGACAGCGCATTAACCAAACTCCAGGTCATTGCGCCTCTCATTTCCTTTCCAGTAAAGGCCTACAATTTTATGTTAAAATGGCTAATCCGCATGCCAACGTTGAAATTCATAAGCCCGCATGAAAAAGATGGATGTGTAAACTTACAGTAGTGTCTGCACAAATTTGTTTGTCCTCACAAGCACTGAGGGAGACGGCAAATCCACCATTAGTGCTCTTATAGGCCCCCGATGGCGGTCTATTGTCAATCCACTGTCCCCTGAATGACGTGAACACGAACATAATCAAGCCATGTCAATGATCGTGTTGCTCAATACCTTCAACTATGCATGACTGGATCCAAGAGTACAAATGGTGTATGAAAGAAGATTGAGAAACTCACGTTTTCCTGTCGTACACATTGGGAAGGTCGAGTATAGTCCCACTGTGACATGAATCAACAAAGGCATGAAGAGTGACTCCAGAAGTAAGAGGACGGACGATGGTGTCATTTATCTCATTGTCCAGAATCATTCCTGTTGTCTTGAAGTCTAGCGGGCAGATAGTTTCATCAAAACCATCAAGTTCATCATCTTTAAAATCGAGTTGCCTAAGACCATGTCCCGAGTAGTAGAACACCAATGAATCACCGTATCTCATGTTGCTCACCAACCATTTCAGGGCTTTCCGCATATTCTCCTTGGTGGGAATGTACTCAGACCCGGTCTCCAATTCTGCATGAAAAGATAAAATGAGTACCATCTTTCTCTAGATGATACTAATTTCATCTGAAGAGTTTGATATAGTGGAAGTACCTGTGAGAACAAGGATCCCTTCCGCTGGAAACTTGAATGTGTCAATGAGCAGAGCCCTCATGCTTTTCACATCATTGATCGTTCCTTTGAGCGTGTACTTTTGCTTTTTGTAACTGACTCCGCAAAGGAAAGCTTTCTTCTTATGACGAGCACCACCATAATACGAAAATGGATCACCCACATTTAGAGTCTCATAACCTCTGCTACCATCATCCGGTGAAAATCTGTACTTCAGTTTCAGTAAGCTATGTTTCTGAATTGGGTAACTGATGTCGCCACCATCATAAACTGAAGTCATGCTGTTATTGCAAAGCACACAGCAGACCTGCTTTCCTACTCTTGACACCTCAAGAAGACGATTGCAGTGATGACAAGAGCGATATAGATTCCTCTTTTGAACATGTCTTGATGATAATTGTGACATTGTTTACTTCAAGCTTCCAAGCAACTTGTTGAATTATGACCAGACGCATGTGTGTTCTGCCATTAATAAAGGTTTCAGACAAGAATAATGAACTGCAAAGTGCAAACATATCCAATAAATCCACTGAACCAGAACCTGTTCTAACTTTCATAAAACTGCAAGTTCCACAAATTGAGAATTATGCGAAAACCCGAAGTACGAGAATGATTTATAAAAATATGCAATTTGGTGTGACACTACGAAAATACATAGAGATAGCTGACAACTGATAATGGGAAAAGTCTTGTATAATTATTCTGCACAAGTGTGTGTGTTGATAAAGCAAAAGCTGAGGAACCAGATACTTGACGACTTTATTCTTGTCACTTCAAATTTCATACTGGGTGACTTCTAGTTGCATTCACTCTGTGTCTCAGATGTTTTGAATGGCCTTTAAAGCCTAAATCCACACTATAGATATTTATCTACTGAATTGAACAGAAATTAAATTAATGTCACAAGAACGGATCCTAAATCCACACTATAGATATGTAAACGACATATGGCATCTGTAGAAGGCTTACGTTAAAGTCCAAGGTTTAAATGTCTTCTTCATATTCGAAGTTGGAGAACCATCAAGATATCTTCCATTAGTAAAGCAAAAGTTTATTTACTGGTCCAACCGTGTCCGTCTCTGTACATAAACTGACATCAGAGGCCTCAAGCCGATTGGCATCAAACTCATTCACTTCAACATCTTTTGCAATATCCACTGACAAAGGGAACCGATTCTTTCCCAGACAAAAAGCTGATTTTTTGAGCATCAATATCATCCAGTTTTAGTTCTTTCAATTCAGCAGCATTTTCCGGCATCTTCCTAAAGGTATGTAATTCCGCTCCCTGCTCAGTTAATTAATAAATAAAAAAGTAAGACCGGCTGAAAAGCAGATATTACTTTCACTTATAAGGCCCTAACATTGACTTGAATCATTTGATTAAACTGCATACTCCTTTTTTTTCACAGAAACTAGTGTGATTATATATTTATATACCTCACATGGGGTGGAACTAAACTCATTAGTATGATCTAACCGCTGCACCTGCACCAACAATGTCGATTTGTAAGCCAATTAAGGTGTGATCCAGTAGTACGAATCTTGCCTTAGAAGTTCAAGGTCAAGTGTTCAAACCCCAACCTGGCATATTAGGGACAGGGGTGAAACACTTTGTTCTAGATTTTGCTTCATGTGAATGTCAGTGTTTGTACATTGTATTCCAATTCACCAACAGTTTCAAGCTTCTTATAAAAGCAGCTAAACTCTTCTCCCTGCTCAATTGTTTAACGAAATTCAAAGCCAGCAACGCTTTCCGGCTTCTGCCTTAAGGTCTCCCTGCTACATTTTTCGTTACAATGAGAGAGGGAAATATATAAATTAAGTCTGACTGCGAAAAAAAAAATCTACAAGGACTTCATGAAACTTAAATACTGTGATTAAAGAAAAAGACTGCATACCTTGCATGGGGTGGGGGTCGGTCGGATCAAAATCATTAAGATGACCTGTTCAGTGGCGGAGCCAGAATTATAAATTGAATGTGGCTAATTTTAGATCACATATGAATGTTAGGCGAGATGGAGAATTGGTGTGGCTATTTTAACTAAAATAGCTAAGATACAGGGTTCGTTTCTCTCCGGCAGTGTAATTTTTTTTTTTTGATTTTTTATTTGGGCTTGAGTCCAAGTAGCTATAGCCCAGCTACGCCCCTGACCTGATGGCTCCATCATCGATCTCGATTTGCCAAACTCCCTAGTTGATATAGTGTATTGTTCAAATTATCAATTTGTCCCTTGTAATTTACCTCCTTCCCAACTGAAATGGAACGCTCAGAATCAGCAACACCAGCTGGACTTGTATTTTCACATGCACATTTTTCATATTTATTATCGGGGAACTTCTCGCTGGCTTACAAGAACTTTAATATGCCGTTCATCGGGTCGGAGAAAGATATCGTACTGTTGGTTGGACAAGCAGTTCTGGAATTCTCTGAAAAAAATGTCAGGGACCAAACTGTTGCTCCCGTCAAATTTCAGCTTGGTTTCATAATCCTTCTGAATATCTTGATTCTCTGGAACAAGACTTAGAATCTCATCTCTGGAGGCTGCCACACTAGCTTCAATAGGAGTTAAGGCATCACTGCAATCATTATTGTTTCCAGTGGTAGAATCACCAAGGCAAGTATTTTGAGAAATTTTAGTTGAATCATAAGCTGTTTTGGTGAGGGGTATTATCAACCAATTAGCCAAGGTGACAAGTTCAGCTTGCTGTTTCCTAAACTGTCTTCCATAAACAAGGTAACTGCAGACTGAAGTGAGCCCATATGAGTACTAACACACATCTGACATTTCTAAGCTATTTAAAAGTTAAATTTGCTAACATAAATCTAACATTTTGAATGTTGTCCATTTTCACATCAACCAGTGGGTCATTCGAATTACCAAACAATGACGGCAGATATAATGCCACATCCTTGCACGATCCAAATTTAGGGTTTAGGGTTTAGCAGCGCTCTGTGGCAGAACTCTACGAGTATGCAGAACCAAGCCTGGATTCCAAGTTGGCGCAACTCGAAAGTCGAAAGTCTATAGGCGGTGCATCGGCTGCATGTTGTTGAGAGCCTCCTCCTGAACTGCATATGTTTTTTTTGGCAACTCTAAGAATATTGGCAGCTTCCCTCATGCCGCTAAGAAAAGCTCCGTGCATTGTGGCCGGATAGAGTTTGTTGGTTGCTTCTCCTGCAAAGAAAACTCGTCCATCTCCAATGCTCACCTGATGATCCAATTGAAACATAGGAATAAGATCCATAAGCAAAGTGGTCTTCCCCCCAGCGGGTGCAAATGGCCTGAACAGGGTCAGGGACTTCGATACCCTTGGGATTATATATGTTTCTTAGAATTTACAAGACTCTGTTGACGGATTCGAATGGAGACATGGTCTCAAATTTAATTGCAGCTTGTCCTGCGACACAAGAGCTATTAGAAGAGACCCTCCTGAGACTGATGAGTAGCTGTAAATAGAAAGAACTCGCCTCTCATGCTTTGATCTTCCGTCAAATGCCCGAAATGTGCCAATTTATCCACCCCAAAAAACATAAGGAAACAACAGCGCAACTTTATTCAACAGCCCAAATCCTAGTCTTTTGATTGCATCCTTCTTTCTCTGAGGAAGCTCGGGCACAAATTCGATTGAACCTTTCTTTAGAACACCAAGAGAAACCGTGCAAAGAACCATATCCCCACGGAATTCTTTCCCGCCAGCGCGAACCAAAACCCCACCACCTCCATAACTTATGCTCTCAACAGTCCGGTCATAAAAGATTGGAAGGTCCTCAGCGAGTGCTTTAACAAACCTCTCATTGCCACTGGGAATAAAACAGTGATCATCACCCATCTCAAATGGATCATCTTGATCCCAGTAAGCCATAGATAAATGATCCATCAAAGAAGCATTTGCATACTCCAAATTCGCTAAGTGCCGCTTCAACAACATCCACTCTTGTGAATGTTCAGCTACCTTGTAAGCTTGTCTAAATGCCTCAAGAGCGGTTCCTAAACTAACATCCACAGACTTAACCTCTTCAATCATCAAATGCCATAGCTTGCACACCTTATCTAACAATTAATTAAACGACGCCTCTATTCTAGAATCTACATCTGAATCCACGCTCATTCCATCCAGTAAATAAAGCGGGCAGATATCTCTAAACTGCCTAGCCAAAATCCCTAAAGGATTCCCATTGATTCCTGTAAGCACACTACGTCACTACCACCAATATCCGCGCCCTGCCCTCCAAATCACAACCCCAATTTAATCAGCTGCCGTGCAGCAACCATACCAGACAAACCTGCACCAGCAATTATGACAGTCGCTCTTTCCAAACCAAAATGCAAACTCCTTGAGCCTTCTTTAACCTCCAGCGCAAGACCAAAGTGAATATAACCATGCTCAATCAAAAATCTATATGCCGAATCCACCAAATGCTTACGCTCACTTCTAATCGAACCAAGCACCATTTCATTAGTAACCCAACGCGACACATTTGATCTCCATGATGCCAAAATGTGATTCCTCACAACAATGTAATTCACTTGCTCAACTCCACCAACTTGTGAAACCACATTCGCCTCAATCTCCTCCTCTGTCAATGAACCAACTGGAAACCCTACCAAAATGGCAATCAACGCTTTAGATTCGGAGGTTGCGGTTCACTGTGGATGATTGCTTTGGCTGTGGAAATGCTTGCATCGGTGGATGAGATTGAGTTAGTTCATTTGTCTTTAGGCATTGTCTTTTGTTGATGTAATTTAGTGAAGCACCTTATTGATAGGGATGATTCCGGACGGGCAGGTTGGAGATGGTTTTGCACCAATCTCTTGATAACCTTTGAATTGACAACATCGCCGATTGGTGGAGTGCCGCGACGCGGCGTTGCCATGGAAACCAAAATTGGATTGGATTTTAGAAAGTGAAGGACATCAAGGTCAGACAATGGGATATCAACGAAGGAGGAAGGGGTCGATTGGGTTCAAAATAATTTGGAATCCAGACAACATTGTGTAACTCAGTTAAAATTTCTTCCCTCATCTGCGGTGCACGCCTATGGTGAGAGGAAGTTCTTTATTCTTTCATCTTCTGCGGTGCAAGCCTATGGTGGGAGAAAACTCTTTATTCGAGCATCTTATTATTGTTTCTTATTCTTTTTTTTCCCTGTTATCTTTTGTTGTGTTATCATGAAATGCGATTTGATCGATGGTCGTCATTCCTATTGTATTATCCATCATTGATCATGGTTACGCCGTTACGGGCTTAGATCCCGTGTAATAACTTTGATTTTTGGGAAATTTCAATAATAAAAAAAGATTTCAAAAAATAATTATATCATAGTACTGTAGCAATTTTGTGTAATTTAAGCTAAAATAAAATCAGAAGTCAGTCTTCACTCAAGCCCCTTTTCAGATGGCTTTGGACCCTAAAAAATGGGATAAGGATTCACAGACTCAAGTTGTGGTTTCTTATGAATGATACTAGCAGTTTCCGAGATTTTAATAACACATAAAAACATTACACGATACACACACAACCATCCAGAAGAGCATAGCGAGATCCCCACCCATTTGGAGTAACCCACTTCAACTTGCCAATACCCTTTTCAAAATGTCATCTCCTTGAATCATGGTATCCAACTCTCCTAGTCCATGACCATCAGTTACAACCGTGTTAATGTCTGCTATGTGATGTCGAGTCTGCTTGAATGTGTCCGCTGACTCGCAGGATTTCACTTGCTTGGCTATTGCTTCCTCAGCCTTCCTCCATGTCCTGACAAAGAATGCCAATGATAATGTCAAAAATCATCGAATTCTAATATCAGCACTTACAAGGACAGATTCGTCGCACACCTGGTCAAAGTCAACGTCTTTATTGATTGTTTTAAGATAATGATCAGAGGGGTTCTGGAGACTTGGGCAAGTGAAGTCATTGACAGCAAACAGCTACAAACAGACAAATCTTTTTTAAAAAAACATCTAAAAAAAACTTTAGGCGATTTCAGATGTTATACGACCGAAATCAAGGGCATAAACTGACCTCTTCATGTCGAGGGCTGGACCAAAGAACACACATCTGCCCAAAGACATCAAGCAAAGGCTATCAAACACTTGAAACACATCACTTCCAGGCAGATGCACGCCAGCCAAGACCGTCGTCCGGTGCAACATCACCAGCCTAGCGATCCGATCCATCACATAGAATGAAGCTGCGCTGTCTAACCCAATAGTAGGCTCGTCAAGGGAAAGCAACTTCGGACGTTTATAAAAATCTCTATGCAAATTCTCACTCTTTTTCTGCCCACCACTTAGGCCTCCACCTTTCCCTCCACACGAGCCTCCGAATCGAGTGTGGATAGAGCCTTGATTGATTCTGAGATTTTCCAAATTCCAATAATTATGAGACTGGGTATTACGATGTACCCGATGTTCTGTATCCTTGCTGCTGTGGAGAAGTAACCTAGTCACACTGATCAAATGCCAGTCACAACTCACATGTGCCTAATTCGAAAATATGAAATTCAAAATCCAGATTGAATCATATTAAAAACATACGGGCCTAAATACAATTCAAGATACGCGGACATTTAATTATTCAACAACTCGTGGACTCGAATATGCTAATTTCCAGAACTACAAAGGTCAAACTGTGAATTTCAACTTTAGAATAGCGTCAAAACGATTCCGTTTTAATCGAGTGTGATTCGTCTCGACCACAGCAGCAGGCGTCATTCACAACTCACATTTTTCTCTCTCCTCAAATCCATCCCCAAATTCGAAACCCTAGATAACCAAAAAATGGCATCGCACTCACGCGAAGACTACGTGTACCTAGCGAAGCTCGCCGAGCAAGCAGAGCGGTATGAAGAGATGGTCGAATTCATGGAAAAAGTCTCCAACTCGGTTCCCACCGGCGAAGAACTCACAGTCGAAGAACGAAATCTCCTCTCCGTCGCTTACAAAAACGTGATCGGAGCGCG
>JAWWMW010073573.1:0-13896 GCA_035048345.1 Echeveria elegans | reverse complement strand
TCAAACAGCGGACTGAGACTCTAAAGATTAACACTTCCTTATTCAAAGAGACCTACAACCTGAAGATTCAAAAGCAAGCTCAAGATGAGAAAATTGCCAAACTAGAGGAAGACATTTCTAAGTTGAAGGAACAGTTGGAAGAGGAATTCAGTGCTCACAAGGTTACCAGATATGAGCAGGCCAAGGAAAAGAAGCTCATTAATATGATAAACACTGGATCTAGAGACCTAAAGAACGTTATAGCTGCTCAAAGGTCAAGCAATCAAGGACACCCTGGACTAGGATCAGAATGCCAAGAACCAGGAGAGGAAGTCATATTTGTCCCGGCCGTCTCAACAAATCAACCACCTGAAGTATCAGTTCAAAAGACACCGACAACAGCTCCTACAACACACGCCTATATCAAAAGTTCAAAGACGCTAACTCGCCAATTCTGTCATAAGCCAGGTCACGAACAGACTAAGTGTGCTGCATTATTAAAGGTATACCGAAAGAAACCAAAGGCTGATGAAAAGAGTTCACAACCATGGAGGCGATCTACATCATTACCTACAGCTCAACCTAAAGGTCAGCCCAGTAGAAGAATCAAAGCCGGGAAGTCTAACACATATCAAAAGGTAGACTCATGTTATAAAGGTCAATATTCTAGAAGAATAAAGTATCCCAGAAAAGATCGTAAAAAGGAGAATTAGATAGTTGAAAATTAGAATTCAAAAAGTCGTTGCAATACTTGTTCTTCAAGATATCAAAAGAAGATATTTTAGAAGTACTCAGACTCGCATTGGGTCTTTGTGTAAATAACTGAGCATCTATAGCTCGACTTTCAGCTCCAGCTGCAAAAAGATTTGAAGATCAGCAGAGGAGTCTGTCGACCAATAAGGAACTGCCGCGTGTCCAGTTCCATCGTCACCTATAGATAGACCTGCAGTTTGACCGTTAAAATAAAATAATGCCCAAACTACCGAAATTATCAAAAATTACTCAAGTTACCGATTTTGAGTCTCAACGGTAAAAATCTTCTACACTCCTAAAGTAATTATTCTACAGATATACTGACCAGATTTGCAATATTTCTTAAAAAGGTTTTTAGAAATACCGGACTTCTATAAGCATGAAGATTTATTCTGGGTTTCTAAAATGGGAGTTGGAAATTAGAAATAGGAAAGGAGTCCGAAGCATACAATGAATTAGTACTATTTCCAAAAAGATCAAAATTAGGAAATATTACTAAATTCGGTTTAAGGAAATTGATTCTTCTCTTGAACATTATAAATACAGATCGAAGGCTCAAGAGAAAATCAACCAGAACATAAACAAAAGGCTAACCAGTCCAGATCAAGCCATACCACCCGGTTCAAGAGTCTTTGTAACTGAAGATCCATCTTTAGAGGAGTTTTAGGTTCAGTAATTGAGCGTTCACAGCTGTCGGTTTTAGCTGATCAATCTTATCGTGTTTCAGTGCGAGGGAACGTGAGTTGCTTAACGTTCGAGGGTAGTTCAGAACGGGTTTTGTAATAATCTCTTAGTTGAGTGAGTCATTGTAAAGGTCATAAAAGGCTCTTTGTACAAGATCACAGAAACAATAATAGTTATTAATCTGAGCGAGGCTCTCCACACGTAGGCAGATGGGCCGAAGTGGGTTAACAAATATCGTGTTGTGTATACATAGTTATACATTCTGCTGTAACACAATCTATAGCTAGACCTATAAATGCACGTGGATTTAATTTCTATCACACTCATAGAATATCAAACAAGATCGAAAAATATTGTTATGGTGCATAAAACAAAAATGCAATATTTTTTTGCCGGAGAAGGCAAGCCATCATAAAAGATTCTGATTTGGACTTCCGGAACACACATGAATGAGATTACCCAAGTAAATATACCAACCAATAACAAATGCATTGGTTTATTCCTGTAATTACCTGTGATTAAGTCAGCCATATCTTTTTTAGTATTTTCATACAGATTTCTTCTTCCTCGTCACTGATCAAAAGAACAACACGAATCAGTAATGAAACTAAGACAATGCAGGACTTCCTACCCTTTCTTGCAAAAAAGGACGGCAAGGATCCCTAACCTATCTATGAATCCAGCAAACGACCTGTGGGTAGGAAATCCAGCAAAGCTACTCCGAATCGCTTTCAAAACACTCTGCCCGGAAACATTGAAAGCAATGCTACAAACTGCAAGCTGCTACGATAAGCTATGTCTATAGAATTTTTTTGACAGTACTCACGCTAGATCGCAACTGATGGATAACATTAATATTCTCAAATAGTGAACTGTTAAGGCTTCACACATCTGATATAATGAGGCTCCGTCTTGTTCAATGTGTCCATCAGTTGCTGTTGCTGCAGTTGTGACGGGAAAAAAATAGCATTGTCATTGATCCTGCTGTACAATGGTCTGGGAGTGAAAACCCTAGGGGCGCTCACATATACAGGGATGTTGAGCATGTAAACGGGCTAAACATTAAATCAGTAAACCATAAGTACCTTAAATCGGGATCCAAGTGATGAAAATTTGGAGGACTTGACCATATCCTCCCGGAGGTGAGGAAAAAGCTCTACTAAAAAGGATTGGTTCTCTGGAACGATGTAGTCTTTTTGTCTAGAAAATGATCAGATTGATATTGAACCTGCAAGCAAGTGAACACTGAAATGATTAATGTGCAATACCAATACTATGACTGAGTAACTAATAAGGGACCACCCAAACAAGAAATAAACTTACCTCACCTGCATAACGCGCAATGGTAAAGTCTGTAAGAGACAGTTTTGTCATCAAAAACGACTTTGTGGCTTTTGAATGTCTGATACAGATTGTGTGAGAAGGTTTCATGGGTTGATTTTGGAAACATGCTGCAACATATATAACATGTAACTGACAATTGCAATATTTATTGTAATTGAATGGTCAATTGGAATATCAGAGGTATTAAAAGCCGTGGCACCCTTACATATTTGAAAAATCTACTGACAAAATATAGACCTGAAGTGTTGGTTCTACTTGAACCCATGACGGATGGCAGTAATATAGAAAGTTTCAGACGGTCAATTCATTTTGAGGAGGCTGCTCACGGGGGGGTAACTAATTCCAAAATCTGGATCTTATGGAACTCAAACACGGTTATTGAAAATTTGCAGTGGGATCAACAGTATGTTCATTGCAAGATTAACAATGTGTGGCATACCTTTGTTTATGCTAAATGCAGCAGAAAAGAGAGGCTATCTCTGTGGGAGGGGCTCACGATCAAAGCTGATATTATGGACTCTCCCTGGATAATAGGAGAGGACTTTAATACAGTAGCTCACCCGGCTGAGAAAATGGGAAAAAATAAGGCAGATGAGAAGTCTATTCTGGATTTTAACAAATTTCTGATGAGAGCAGGGCTTAGTGACACGGAAGTTGGGAAGACCAAATTCACATGGACTAATAACAGGAAAAATGAGGAAAATGTGCAGGAGAGATTGGACAGATTTCTAGTGAATGGGAGCTATCTTGCTGAATATGGGGCCCCATAAATCACCCATATTCCCAGGATATCATCTGATCATTCCCCTATTCTTTGTGAAATAGAAAACAGCACCAAGGTAAAAGCTGGGTTTCATTATCTTAGGATATGGCAGAGTCACCCGGGGTTTAAAAACCTGATCTCTAAACAGTGGCAGGGGGTTGGTTCTAAGCACCCACCCTATGAAAAACTTTTCTCAGAAGCTCAAAAACCTGCGGAAAGTCCTAAAGGTGTGGAATTGGGAAGTGTTTGGTGACATTAATAGAAAAGAAGAGCATCATATGAAAAATATTGAGGAACTACAAGAGGATCAAGGCAAGGGATGGAGTGCTGAGGTTGAAAACAAGATAGCTAAGCATAAATCAGAGTTGGAAAATATTCTATGGATGAAGGAGGCTATGGCGAGAGACAAAGCTAGAATCAGATGGCTTAAAGAAGGGGATAGGAATTCTAAATTCTTTCATGCTTCAATTAAAGCTAGAAGGAATAGAAATTCCTTTCAACTGCAAAGGCCGGATGGAACTCTAACAAAAAGTAGGGAGGAAATTGGTCAAACGGCTGTAGACTTCTACAAGAACCTCTTTAATCAATATACTGCTCCTCCCCCGGTAGACATGATAAAGATCATCAATCCGCTAGTAACTGAGGAAATGAACTCAAAAATTACAGAAATTCCGGAAATGGTGGAAATTAAAAATGCTCTTTTCGGAATGAACCAGGAGGGAGACCCGGGTCCTGATGGATTCTCAGTAGAATTTTACAAGTTTGCTTGGGATATCATTTGTGGGGACTTGGTGACAGCAGTCCAATGTTTCTTCAAAGGCCTTCAAATCCCTGCTGACTGGTCCGCGACCAATCTTACCCTTATCCCAAAGATCAAGGACCCTCATAAGATAGACCACCTGCGACCCATCAGTTTGTGTAATGTCAACCATAAAATTATATCAAGAATCCTCAGCAATAGGTTGGGAGAGATTTTACCAAATATCATCAGCCCGGAGCAAGCTGGGTTTATTAAAGGGCGCAACATCCATGAAAATATTGCTATGGCTCATGACATTACACACAACCTGCATAAACCGAGAAAGGATGGGAATGTGATTATTAAGCTCGATATGTCCAAAGCATATGATAGGATATCTTGGCCCTACCTCATTAGAATTTTGAGAGCCTTTGGCTTTTGTGAAAAATGGTGCGACCTTATATTTGGTGTATCACAAATAATTGGTACACGGTTTGCATTGAAAATCAGGCCCTTCGGTTTCTTTAAATCTTCATGCGGAGTGAGGCAAGGAGATCCCCTCTCTCCGGGCCTTTTTGTCATTGCCATGGAGTGGCTCTCGAAAATTATCTCTAAGAAAATGATGGAAGGAAAAATCAAGAGCTCTCAACAAAAAAGGGGGCTAATCAGATTTCTCATTTGCTATTTGCAGATGATATCCTTATTTTCACTAATGACTTGTTCACAAAGTCTATCTGAGCTGATGCAAGTTATTCAAAAATTCTGCAGTATATCAGGGGAGATACTAAACCCTTCTAAAAGCCAAATTTTCTTCTCCAAGAAAGCGGCTGAGGAAAGGAAAGCCCAGGTGAAACAGATTTCGGGCTTTGTGGAAAGCACTCTCCCTACTCTTTAACTCGGAGCCCATCTTATGCAAAGTAGAATCAAGGGGGATTACTTCTCCTATTTACTGGACAAGTTGAACAACAAGATCAGTGGATGGATGAAGAATCTGCTTAGCATGGCAGGCAGAGTGACTCTCATCAGGTCTGTTCTTTCATCCATGAGTAATCATGTTATATCAGTTCTCCCGATACCTAAAAAGATCCTGAGAAGTATGGAAAGCATCCTGGCTAATTTCCTGTGGAATTAGGGAAATGATAAGAAGCATCACTGGGTTTGTTTTGAGCTCTAGGCTTTAGGAGTCTTCAAGAGAATATGAAGGCCCTGCATGGAAAGCTAGCTTGGAATTATTTAAATCTAGAGAGCCTTTGGTCTAAATTTGCTAAGTCAAAATTTAAAGTGGGCAAAAGGGGCTCCCCTATTTGGAATTGTATTAGTAGACATATTACTAGCATTCGGTGCAGATCTTATTGGGAGGTGGGCGATGGAACAAAGGAGGTAGGAAAAATTCTATGACACTATGGGAGCGCTTGTGGAGCTCACATGGCGAATCAGCCAATAAAAGATGTATTGAAGCACCGGGCTAATTGAATTAAATTCCTTAGCAAGATCCCAGAGGAAATTAGGAGATACTATGCAGATACATCTTGTAGCAATGAAAGTAGTAGACTGATCTGGATAGATAAGAGCTCAGGAAAGTTCTCAAGCAAAGAGTACCTAAAAACGTTCAGTACAAATCACCCGAAGGAAGAATGGGGTAAAGTAATTTGGCACACTTGGATCCCGGATAGAATCTCCCTCTTTATATGGCGTCTGCTTTATAAAGGTCTACCTCTTGACGAAAACATCAAGAAAATGGGGATATACATGACATCTAGGTGCCACTGCTGCCACTCTGCAGAGGAAACCTTTGATCACCTGTTTTTTGAAGGGGACTGGGCTGATAAAATTTGGAATTTTCTGGCTAATCTTTTTGAAGGCAATAAACCAAAGGGTCTGCAGGATTTTATAGAGGGGTGGGCTAAGAATCCGGGGAAGTCAGACAGTGTGGCAAAAATCAGCTTGGGCTTAGCGTGCTATGGTCTGTGGTACATTTGGAAGCTTCGAAATGAAATGAGACATGGTGGGAGTGGCCAATGCCATCTAGACCACTTTACCAAATGGGCGGGTGATATGCTGCAGATGATGCCGAATCTCAAGGAGGACGACATGCCTCTTCGTAGGATCCTCATTGTTCTAGGGACTCCCTTAGATTATAAACACTTATCAAGAGGGAGGTGGTGCTGCTGGAAACCGAGTGAAGAAGGTAATATATTAGACCTATACATATCTGAGGAGAGAAATACTGGCGCAATGCTTGTGAGGGACAATAGAGGGCGATTTCGGGTGGCTATCGTGTGTGACATTGTTGTGGATGGAAGCTTTGATGCTGTGATTAATACTCTGATTGTTTTTCTGGAGATAGCAAAGAATGAAGGCATTAAGGTAGATCGGATTGTCAGGTCCCATTATCTCCTCGTATCTCTGCACATTAAAAATAAGGGCTGTTTCCCGAATGATGAGAAGAGAAGATTGTGGGATGTGATGAATCGGTACAATGTATTCACGATAGAAAAGGTGTCGCCGGTGATAATCCATTCGGTCATTTGTATCAGTTATAGCTTGAAGAAGGATTGCCTGATAGATAATCTCAGTAGCCTCTCGAGGACAGCTAAGATCAGCTTGAAGCAAGACAAGTTAGCTTTGCAAAATTTTTATTCCAAGGATGATGATGATCAGACTATGATAAATTGGCCTCCGGGGCAAACTTGAGATGATGGGTACATTAGAAATGATAATGGCAGAGGCCTTTTCTGGGATGACACAAACGTTGCTTGTCGTCGCGCAGACCCCGATTAACCTAAGTGCCGATCTGCAATTCACAGTAAGCCATGGTCCTGAGTCCCGAATACCGGAAATCGTCAAGGATGGGTTATGTAATTCTTGCGGAGCTCAAGGGCTGGTTTGTATATTCAGATAGCCTGAGGTCCGGTGTTGTAATTCTTAGTTTGTCTAAGTCTAGTTTTGTGAATTCTCTAAAATTTGGGGGCTGTTTGTAATAGGTGTTTTTGTGTGTCTTGGTCGTGTTTGGCAGGGAGCTGGGTGCCATCCCCTCCCTTCCCATTCTTTTTTGAATAAATTGCAATTTCAAAAAAAAAAAAAAGAATGGTCAATTGAAGTATGACAATTGACCCGCGTTGACTATGGTGAATTATGCGATTTAGGGTTTTCATCGCAACCTCATTTACTTTCTGGCCGCCATGGCTTTAGCGCCTCAATCCAAGCCTCTGGACCTCCCAGGGGGTCGCATCCTCAACTCAAAACCGGCAGATCCGTGCCACCACGAGGTGCCGGTCGCCGCACTTTCCTCAGACGTTGCAGAGCTCCTGGTGTCGATCGATCCATCCAAGGAAGCCTCTGTTCTGTGCCCCTCGGCCGCTGCAGTCCCTCCATACTCGGCCACAATCCCTCGCCCAAACCTCTCTTATGCCATGTTGGTTGCTGGATCTAGGCCCTCTTCAGTACCTCAGCCTATGACTTATGCTCAGGTCGTTGAGACCTCACCCTTACTATCGCAAGGCGCTCAACAATCTATGCCTCAACCTCGGCCTAAGGTTCAACCTCGTTTTCTGTCAATGTCTTTGCCCACAAGGTAGGTTGGGATTAAAGACGGCAAACCTGCCATTAGGTTTTCGGCCTCTGAGATTGCAGCGTGTGAAAAGTTCTATGAGCATTCCATTGTTGCCAAGATCACTGTTGGGAGACCGAATTTGGCTGAAATACAAAAAACTTTTTGAGAGAATTGGAGCATTGTTGGCCGTGCTTCTTTAAGAGAAATATGGGATAGTAGACATGTGCTTATCATCTTTGATTTTGAGGAAGATGTTTGAGTAGCCTTGTCCTCCTCTCTAAATAAGGTTGGTCACGCCTTCTTCAGGCAATTTAGATGATTTTCGGACTATAATCCGAAAAGGGAGTCTATGGTCACCACTATTTGTGTAAGGCTTCCTAACTTGCTCGTTTCTCTATATGGAAGCTCTTTCGTTAAAGCTATTATCTTTACTATTGGCTATTTCGTTAGTGTCGATGACAGAGCCAAAGCTTGTAAAGCATTGAAGTTTGCTAGAGCTTGCGTTGAACTCGATGTGACTAAGCCAATTCCAGAGGCTGTTTAGATTAATTTGGCAGATAACCACAATTATTGGCAAACTATTGAAGTTGAAAGCAAGTTGGGCTATTGCACTAAGTGCAAGGTACATGGTCACTCTTTCAAAACATGTCAGAAGAGGAAGGCTTCGAATAATGAGGTAGTCAATCTGGGGAAGAAGGACATGAATGGAAAGGATCCTCATACCTCCCTTCCGTATGGCCAGAAAAATGAACTCGCGGCAGAAGGAGTTTTTGTCATCCCTGCGCAGCTCGATGATGACTTTAGAATGAAATGGAATAAGGCTGTGGAAAAATATGAAGAAGATTCAGTTATCCCTAAGTCAGACTCAGGGAATGCAGCATTATTCATCAGTGAATGGATCCCAGCCACCAAAAATAAGAATAAAAAAAGGTAAGCAGATTAGGAAGACTTCTTCATTCGCTCTTGAATCCTCTAGTGCCAGACAGGCTACAGAGGTGAAAAACTCTGATTTCATCTACCATTCTAAAGGAATGTAGACCCTTTATGGTGTGTCTAGCTTTTTGCTGATATTTCTTATGCTCCCTAGTCTGCATGAAACTCTATCTTTTTTCACTCGCCTTCGTAGGTTCTTTTGTTTCGCCAGTCTCTTGAGACTCTAGCTCTCCCTTTTTTATAGCCCCGATCAAGGCTTTTTGGATCCTATCTTTATAATAATAAATTAATTTTCCTTAAAAAAAGACACACAATGTGATGCAGGACGGTTTTCACTGCATATGATAAACCGGCGGAACAACGGATTAAGGAGAAAATCTCCGCGGGGAATAAGAAAACCTATTAGGGTTACTCGTACTCAAAAATAAAATATCAGTCTGTCTAATAATGCCCACAAGCCGGATTAATTATAACTGTAATTTAATAGATAACTAAAGAGATAACTATAATAAATTTAAATGATAACTAGATAGATAACCATAAACTCGCTCTTATCACAAATTCAATCCGCATCATTCTCTACGAATAAAAAAGAACTCGTCCTCGAGTTCTCATCCCTCCCACAACTTTGGCACCTTCACACTAACACCAAAGAATGCAAATCACAAATATCACTCGTATGGACAGATCTGGCGCATACCATTAAACCCATAATTTGAGAAACCCTAGCACTGTTCACCTTCTTTCTACTGTGAACGGCGGTTGAGCGACTGAATCTCAGCTGACGGGCGCGGCGCAAGACCCCCGACACACTCATGGTCGACTGATGATTGCGGCAATGATCGCGGCTGGTGCACGGCTGGGCGACTGCAATGACGTCTCGATCCATTCTGCGCGCGGCTCAGCTGCTCCTGATGCGGCTGCTCCTACTTGCGCACGGCTCAGCGGCTCCTGATCCGACTCTGATCGGACCCTGGTGGTGGCGGTCAACGCCGGACAGTGACTTATTGATTTTTATGCTGATTTGGCTACGTTGTCTCTTGATACCCTCTTGTTGGATTGGATAATGAGGAGAAGATGCTGGGAAGAGTCTCAAAGTGAAAGACGGAAGTTTATGGCCGTGTTGCGGATGGAGAAAGAGACTCTTCTTCATCTTCCGGATTCGCTTTCGATTCTTCTTCTTCTTCTCACATCGAACTTGCCCTGATACCAACTGATGCAGCAAAGATTTCACTGCATATGATATAAAACGGTCGGTCGACTGTGAAGGAAAAAATCCCCGCGGAGAGTTCTTATCACTAATTCCATCCGTATCACAATGGTTTATAAAGCAACTTAACAGCCGAAGGAGATGACAACAAGTAAATACCATGCTTCATCAAGTAGCTTCATTATCCCTGCTTGTTTCTACAAAGGTGTGAGATTTTTAGCATCCCATTCGATGAGTTAAGAACAAAACAAAAGAACAGTCGCATGCGTCAACTTACTAATAATCAAGTGGGAGATATAACGAAATGTTTGTGAACTAATGTTTTGTAGCGTAATGGAGTGCATAACCTATTCCTAACGCTGAATACTAGTACCATTTAATTTCACTTGTAATTACTTTTTTGAGTTATAAGAAATACATTATTCAAGAATATATTGATTATCAAGAAAATCTTTGTAGCTCCTATCAATTTCCTCCTTTGTGTACTTTTCTTGCTCCATCTTGAACACATGCTGAAGTAGAGGAATCGGGCACATAAGAACTTGAAATTTCACCATGGAGTATGTGTGCTTCTTCGTTCAAACTACTTTTAGCTTCATACCTCATTGAAATGTCGTTGGAGCTTCTTATTCGTAGAGTTGATGTATTACTGCTCAAAACTACAAAAGCATACATAAAGTTAAAGTTTAAAAAATCTTCTCGACTGTTTTCTATCAATTTTTACCAGAATTACCTATTTTTCTTGAAACTTTCAAAGCAATAGATGTCAAGAATACCAATAAGAGGTTGTGAAGTGGGATCCTGTCCGACTGAACTGTTAATTTTATCCACCAACCTGTGGCGAAAGAGTGGAATAACATCTTCAATATTCATTAGTGATGATCAATTGAAATGGGAAGGAAATTTTTGTAAAAAATACATGCTGCGGTGCTGTATAGAGTAGGTAAAAAACAACGGTAGTGACGTGATTGACTTATTATTTGCTTCATTACTTATGGATTCTAATAGTTTTCCCAAGTATTTGTCTCTATTTCACTCTTTTATTTAGTGTTTGAGTGTATTTATCTTTAAATAGAGATTTTGGTATTCATTGGAAGCAAAACAAGCCGTTTCGTCTCATTTCAAGACCTTTGGTGCTTCAAAAGTTTTAGAGCAAGCATTCGTGATCCGATTGTAACGAAACAAATTGCGTTGAAAAGCTGACTCAACATCTTACAACTTTTATGCTGATCTTGAGGAGTGATTTGGATGTTAAGATGCTCGATTGTGTCGATAAACAGAGAGTTGCACATATGGTTAAGTAACTTGGCACAGACAAAGACCAAGTTAATCAGCTACTTTCAAGTCATCCGTGCCGGCTATTTCCAAGTGATTCTCACCAACGTGCTTACGTCAATGACGTTTTGTCTACTTCGGTCTCAACTTAAACCTTAGTATAAAAGAAATGAGATGGATATGAAGAGGGAGACGAATATTACCAGTTTTGGAGGAAAAGAAGGAAGACGGGAGTGAAGCGCATCAAGGACTTCATCCGAAATTCAATTCTTTCATCTTTATTTCCTTTCAATTCATTATTCCTGTGTCATATTACAAAAAATAGTGAGTAATCGTCCCTGCTACGGATCCTGTGTTGTATCCAAACGCAATTTGTGCGATGAATGAATACTTTTTGATGTTTGTTATATGATTTTATTCAATTCCACATGTTCTTATTCTAATATGTTCATGTTTATTTGTTAGCATTGATTGAGAAGTCTGAATTCATGAACTATCTAGCTTAAAGTCCAACATTAGCAATTACTTGAGGTGATTAATCAGATTAATGTAGAATTGACACTAACTACAGTAGTTATGCATGATAGTACGTTGGTGAATGCTAGTTGCCACATTGGTAACCGTGAGTAATAACATGAGCGTAGTGGAGTTATTTTATTTGAAAGACTTATTTTTAATGCTTTCGATATTGCCTACAGTGGTGGAGTTTTAATAATTAGGATTAGTTGAGTGATGCCTAAATGGAGGGACTCGTAGTTCAAGATGTGTTGCTTGAGTGATGACCCGAAGATGTCGGCTCACTTAAAAGAACACATGGTTTATTCTCATATATAGTATGACGTGTTTAAATGTGATTTCATTGATTGGATTGAGTGATACACATAGTTAAAGTATGATATTTGAATGTTTTTCTCGCATTTATCAACAATCTAATTTCTTTATTTGCACTTTTTGATTTATAAATCACACCATCTTTTCTGTTCGAATAGATAAAATATTAAATTTATTAGTTAGTATATGCGATGCGTTTTGCTCACTAGGGACGATACTCATAATTCCGAGTTTACAAATTTTTTTTGACTACAACTTGATCACTTAAACTAATTCGACAACTATAAAGGGTTAAAAATTTGTTTGTCAAAATAGCGTTGTTGCCGGGGAGCATCGGTTGAGTGTTTTACTAGGCATAATTAGTGTAGTTTGAGACTATTTTGTATATATTTATATATTTTTTTGTTTATGTTCTTCCCTTACTAAACACTTTCATGTTATTTTGCGAGGACCTATTCGTATCATCAACAAGATTCATATTGGGCAAAAGTGATCGTCAGTTGCATAGCGGATTGAACAAGAATAAGATATTTATAATGAAAGATATCAGCTAGTGTATTCCCCACCCATGAATGAAGCATCAAACATTGAGATGTTAGCCTCGCTCTAGATTAATCAGGAACTCGGGATGCAAGAGCCGGATGAGTGAGCTTTACAAGCAGAGGTATAGCTTTACAAAGTAGAATGATTGCGGATTAATTTGCGCAATAAGCAAATCAAAGTTGGGACATGAAATATGAGGAGGTGTAGATAAAATTTGTTGAACATATGATGACGAGTTGTTAGAGTATACTCTTGGACAACCCGGCCAAGCTAAAAAAGAGAGAAACAAATTCGATGCAAACTTAAATATAGATAGCATTCCTCAGACACCCGAGTATCCAGCAACTATCGACAAGTTTGAGGCGTCCGTGGATTCAAACACAAAGACATACACTGGTTGAGGATCCTTAATATGATGATTTTGTTGATATATGCTTGCAACCGATTAAGGAAAATTCTTGCTTGAATATGGATGTTTAAGAAAGGGAGGTATCATCGGAGACTTTAAGAAAGTGTCTATTTCGCTAGAGGTCTATGGTGTGGATCCCTTTCTTGTCATGCCACCTCCAAGCAAGTTTGAGTGCTTCCATCCATTCATTGTCAAATATGTCAGTGAAAGCACCAACATTCCATTGATTTTACAGGCAAGCATACATCTCCAAAAACTGGGCACACACTTAAAAGTCCATTGCAAACTCGATGGATGTAGGTTCAAATGAGACTTAAAGGTGGATTAGCACGCATTGATTTTGTCAAGACGTTAAAATAGACTTTTACGGGAAGTAACCCAGACTGTAAGTAGTTATTTTATTTTTATTTTTATTATACATTTAGTTTTATTTATTTTAATAATTGCATTGCATGATATGACTTGATGAATACGTGTATGCCCTAGACATAAGTGTGGAATGCTTGCGACGTATGTTTGCATCTATTCACACTGTGAATGATTACTATTTTATACTTGCATGATAGGACTTATCAACTAGTCAAATTTGTTGCTCTTAGTATTCATTTATATGAGAGTATGAATTCCATTTACCGATGAACCTATTGCCCGATGAACATGTTAAGATTTGATTTGTGATCATACAAGCATTGCTATTGTCATACTCACAATATTATCATACTTCACATTTTATCATGTCATTTATTTGTTGCGATAACTAGAAAACTCAAGCATAAAGGTATCATTTGGATTATTGGCTAGCTGAAGTGGCATATCACACGAGAGAAGTTCCTACGCTTTTTTCATCTCGTATCTTCTGTGTTTTTAGTTGGATAGGTGT
>JAWWMW010073572.1:0-23812 GCA_035048345.1 Echeveria elegans | reverse complement strand
TAAATAAATAGCTGAGCAGTCTAACATCTAAGCGCTAGACGCCCAAAATAAAACCTCTCACTATCAACGGAGTCGCTCCGTAGATGAGGAGAGAATACACAGCTCTCACTATCCACAAATTGAATCCGTAGATGAGGAGAGAATAAACAGCTCTCACTATCCACAGATTGAATCCGTAGATGAGGAGAGAATAAATAAATCTCACTATCCACAGATTGACTCCGTAGATGAGGAGAGAATTTGACCAGCCTCAAAGTTAAAGAAATAACTCAGAGCGATTGGTCATTCCAAGTAATCCGCCGCCTCTGTTCATCGCCTCACCGTTCCAAACTCCGTCTTCAAAAGCCCCTTCACAGCCCTGTAAGTAAAGCACGGTCAACTGTCCAGCCTCTTCCTTCCTTCCTCCAAATCAGACCCTTGAAACGCTGATGAAAATCCATGCCCATCAACCACCGGCGTAATGGCTCACTATCACTCCATCCATCATCTCTCCCCTTCTTCATATATACTGACTACGATGACGTTTGTGGAATTGGACGGCGCTGCGCTGCTGAATTCGGTGGTTGGACGAACCGTTGCGATGATAGCATTCTTCCATCCATGGCATTTCGAGCCCTTTCTTCGACCATAATTTGGCCCCTGTTTATTCCAGAACCATCCTGTTCATTTCAGAACCCTCCATCATCATAAGGCTGCCCAATTGATGAATTTAAATGAACAGTGGGCGGATTCAAATTGATGTTCCATCATCGCTTGGAGCATCGCTGCCCAATTGATGACCAAAATTGAATCCAAATCTGACAGAATTCATGAACATCGCTGTTCAATCAATTCACCTAAAGCCGAAGGGTGAGCGGGTCACAAGATGATGGCAGAGAAAGGTTTAGACAGTTTGCTAGATGAGGGGACGGTGATATGGATCCAAAACCAAAAAACAGAGATGGACGGACGGGGCACAGACGACGGCGCAAATCGCCATTCGGTGAGAGCGTTCCGTCGCCAAACGTCGCCTCCAATCGCCACTCGTACTTGGCTTATTTTAAAACTATGTTTAGAAGTTAGTTAAGTAGTAACGATAAAATGCTAATGTTATCATGTACGCAAAAATAGGAAGTAGTTAATAGGTCTATCTGTTATCAACCGGTGTATGTATCAAGTTAGTAGTTAGCAACTCTTATCCGTTTAGTGGTGAGTATCTCCCTATAAATAAAACCTAAAAGGGTTGATTGCCGATTACAATACCGACACATATTTGTTTATTCCCAACTTACCCCTACTTTCACCCTATTCTCTCAAATTATACAGTTTTAGGGGCCACTTTGCGATGAGTTTATTTACTGATTGCAGTATCCGAATTGAAATTTTCAAAATTTTCTTTGATACTATGCAGAATAAGCTTTCCAAAAAGGTTGTGTTTGTCTCCTGATTCCTTACGAGTTAAGAGTTATTATTTTTGGAAGTTTGACTCTTTTACATGAAAAGTTGCAGAAATTATGCAACTGTTTTTAAATTGTACAGTTTTTGGGGCCACTTTGCGATGAGTTTATTTAATTATTGAAGTATTCGAATGGAAATTTTCAATTTTTTCTTTGATAATATGCAGAATAAGCTTTCCGAAAAGGTTGTGTTTGTCTCTTGATTCCTTACGAAGTAAGAGTTATGATTTTTTGAAGTTTTCCTCTTTTACATGAATCTTGCGGAAATTCTGGAAAACTGTTTTTAAATTATACAGTTTTTGCGGCCACTTTGCGGTGAGTTTATTTAATGATTGCAGTATCCGAATCAAAGTTTTCCAAATTTTTATTGATACTATACAGAATTAGCTTTCCAAAAAGGTTGTTTTTGTCTTCTGATTGTTTACGAGGTAAGAGTTATGATTTTTTTAAGTTTGCCTCTTTTACATGAACCTTGCGGAAAATCTGCAAAACTGTTTTTGAATTAAATAGTTTTTGAGACCACTTTGCGATGGGTTTATTTAATGATTGCAGTATCCAAATCAAAGTTTTCAAAATTTTCTTTGAAGCATAAGCTTTCCGAAAAGGTTATGTTTGTCTCATGATTCCTTACAAGGTAAGAGTTATGATTTTTGAAGTTTGACTCTTTTACATGAAAAGTTGCGGAAATTATGCAAGTGTTTTTAAATTATACAGTTTTTGCGGCCACTTTGCGATGTGTTTATTTAATGATTGAATAACTGAATGGAAGTTTTCAAAATTTTCTTTGATAATATGCAGAATACGCTTTCCAAAAATGTTGTGTTTGTGTCCTGATTCCTCACGAGGTAAGAGTTATGATTTTTTGAAGTTTGCCTCTTTTACATGAACATTGCGAAAAATCTGTAAAACTATTTTTAAATTATACATGTTTTTGCGGCCACTTTGCGATGCGTTTATTTAATGATTGCAGTATCTGAATCGAAGTTTTCAAAATTTTCTTTGACACTATGCAGAATAAGTTTTCCAAAGAGCTTGTGTTTGTCTCCTGATTTCTCACGAGGTAAGAGTTATGATTTTTTGAATTTTGTCTCTTTTACATGAAGTTACTGAAAAATGCAAAATGGTTCACTAATGTGCGATGTTTGCCCAGAGAATGTCCGATGAATACATTCGAGGTCAACGAGAACGAAGAGCAAACTTAAAAAGACAACGCAGAGCGGCAAATAGAATCATAATTCACAACAACTCGATGCCATGCAATGGTATAAAATCTTGATAATTTAATACTAACTTCTGTTATTCACAAGTTTGTTACCTCACAAACTGAATTTGGGTTTTTAGTAGATGAAAATGTGGAATCGAGTGATTCAGAGCTTACAAATGAGAGGTTATATCAAGTTTCTTATCTTACATCTAACTAGGAACAAGGGGGGCGAGTTAAGCAGCAAATAATACAACACATAGTACTTTTCTATCCCCACTTTATTATTTCTTTATGATTCTGAATGTCATATAAGTATTTTTTTTTCAAACTCCATTGGATGATGAAGGTGATGGCCATATGATTACAATAAGAGACAAAAATTTCACAAGCAATTAGTTTTTTCTTCTAACTATTAATCCAAAAAGCAACTTTGTAATTCATTCATATCAGTTTACTTATGATGCAAAATTATAACATGTGTGTTCATCCGAATCTTCACTTATTCGGATTTCCTTGCATTCCTAATTTACACTAAACAGATTACGAAGTGGGTGGGAGATGTCAAATAAGAGGTGCAATTGGATATCATAACATAGCACGCAGATATCATGAAATAACAACACATCTAAAAATATCCTCCAAAATCCTAGAACATGCCCTCATTATGATGCAATATTATTTCAGCGCGAGTCGTCTCAAATATGTTGTCTTGGTGGAAAATTAAGATTGTCGCGTTATACGAGGCCACCTGAAACGCTCGACTTATTTTCTGCTCAAACAGCTGAAGGACAACATTTTAGACAATATATACGTGTTTATAACAATGCTTTCATGCACATTTACATCTATGGGAGCGCAGTAAGACGAGAGTTTAGCTGGAGCTGGTGGAGGTGTGTACACCTTCCGTGCACATGGAGCAATTTATCATCTAATAGGAAGTCTTTCCCGTTCCGGAATCAAGGAGTAGATATTCTTAATCATATATTTTGGACACAGATCATGAGATCGAAAATATAATGCTCGTGAGTAATGCACTTCATCAAACTTTGGTTATCAGGATACAACGTATACTTCAAAGATTCAATGTATTTGTACGAGTGATGCATCAGATGGGTCAACGGGAAGATTTACCTACATGTAAATCGGTTATCTAGCAACATGCACAAAATATGCATCAGTACAGTCTCCTAATCGCTTTTCAAGTTGCAGATATTATTGTTGATGGAGATGGTGTAGAAAATTTAAATGTACAAGACATTATTGTCCAGGCGGTGGGTGGAAATCTAATGAATATTCCAGACATTGTTGGATATTATGACCCATTGCAGTACTCTATTGTTGCCTTACGATTCATACGGCTGGGATGTCAACACCCAAAATATAAATGGTGGTTCAGTATTATGTCGCGCTTTTTACTCATACATGTTGCAGGTAATATCATTTTAAATTTGATAATTTATTAGTTTTTAAAAAATGTTATTAACATGAATTTTTTTCTTAGATTCGACCAAATGATTCATCTCTTCTGCTGCGCGGAGGACGTCTATTGCAACAATACATTGTTGATATTTATGTCAAGATAGAGACTCAAAAATTAAGATGGATTAAGAGTCATCGACATACTATTCGTGCGGATATTTATAAAGGATTGCAAGACTACTTTAGTACTGGAGAAAATGATTTAGATATTTTTCCAAAAATTGTTAAACATAATCTCATTTTGTGAATTTTTTAAAATTAATTTATAGATTCATTACAGGGAACGTGGGTAGAAAATCTTTTATATTGTCGTCTTCCTTTATTGGAAGTAATCGTGATCAACATCAAAGATATCAAGATTCTATGTCTTTAGTACATCATTTAGGAATGCCAGATTTTATGATAACAATCACATGCAATCAAAATTGGTGTGAAATAAAAGAACAGTTACTTCCAGGACAGTCACCTCAAGATAGGTCGGACTTATTATGTCGTATCTTTAAGGCAAAGTTAGAGGAATTTAGACATGATATTATCTATAAAGGAGTTTTGGAGAGAGTAGCTTCATATGCTTATGTAGTTCAATATCAGAAAATAGGTCTACCACATGCACATATGCTCATTATACTGGCTGAACGTGATAAATTACAAAATCCGAATGAGTATGACACAGTTGTTAGAGCAGAAATTCTATTGAAAGAGGACGAGCAACTACTTTATGCAGCCGTTATAAAACACATGATTCATGGGCCACATGAAAAAAATGATCGTCGATATCCATGTATGAAGCTTGGTGCTTGCAAAAAAAAGGTTTCCTAAACCGTTTTCCAATGAAACAAGAAGGGGAATGGATTCATATCTGATTTATCGAAGACGTTATGCCCCACCTATTCCCCTTGATAAGAGTACTGAAAAGTTTGTTGACAATAGTTGGGTTGTTCCATACAATCCATGGTTACTTTTGAAGTATGATTGTCATACAACGTTGAAGTAACAAGTAGTATTTCATGTGTCAAATATTTGTACAAGTATGTCGACAAGGGGCCAGATAGAGTAATGCTCGAAGTTCGGCGTCCTGAAGGAAATAATGATGAGATACAACAGTTTGTTGACGGAAGGTGGGTATCTGCACCTGAAGCTATGTGGCGTGTTTATGGTTTTGAAATGAGCAGGATGTATCCATCTATTTATAGACTTTCTATTCATCTGCCTGACATGCAAACAGTGCGTTTCATGCCCAATGAGAGAGTTACATAAATACTACACAATAAAAATAACTCAAAGACGATGCTTACAGAGTTCCTTGTAAAGAATTAAGAACCGCACATTACTGGACGTTATCTTTATCTTGAGTTTCCCGAACACTTTGTGTGGAATGCAAGATGCATGCAATGGTCTCAATGCAGAAGGCATAATAAAGTTATAGGTAGGATATACACTGTGTCTCCATACTAGGGAGACAAATTTTACCTTTGAATACTATTATATCATGTCAAAGGTCCGAGATCATTTGAGGAAATTCGTACTGTGAATGGTCATTTATATGCAACTTACAAGGAAGCGGTAGAAAAGCTAGGATTATAAGAGCGCAATGATTGTGTGAAAAAAACTTTACTAGAAGCAAGTCATGTTCACATGCCATCTGCCCGTCGAAGACTTTTTGTATAATTATTGATTTCTTGCAATCCTACGGGTGTTCGTAAGTTGTGGATACAGTTTCAGCAGTACATGATGGAGGATTATATTTCAATGACCTGTGCACCCAGTTTTTTAACATTGAATAACCTGCTCAGGGAGATCAACATGTTACTCGAAATGCATGGAAAGACCTTATCTGACTATGATTTACCAACAATTTTCTGAAGCAATCAATGGCGGTGAGGGTATTCCAAAGTTTATTTGTGATGAACTTTAGATGCCTGTATCAATTGAAGATGTCACATCCGTTGAAAATCTAAACTCGAATCAACTCCTCGCATTTCGAATAATAATGGACTCCATTGATAAAGATGAAAATCGTATGTTTTTTATTGATGGACCCCGGGGTACCGGAAAAACATTCTTATATAAAGTTCTGTTGGCTAACGTTAGAAGTTGTGGAAATATTGCTATTGTGGTAGCTTCTTCTGGAATATCGGCTACATGTTTACCCGGAGGAAGAACTCCGCATTCAAGATTTAAAATTCCTTTGAGAGCAGATGCTGATAGTTATTGTGGAATAAACCTACAAAACGACATTGCTGAACTAATGAGATAGGTAAAATTAATTGTGTGGGATGAAGCTCCGATGACCAATAAATACACATTTTTCACATTTGACAAGACTTTACAGGATATAATGAAGAACTCAACGCCTTTTGGGGGTAAAATTATTGTCTTCGGTAGAGATTTCTTCAGACAAGTTCTGCCAATCGTAAAGAAGGGTAACCGATGTGAACAAGTAGCGGCAAGCATCTCTAAATCGACCTTTTGGAATGATGTTGAAATTCTAAGGTTACGACACAATATGCGTTCAATCGGCGATACTTCTTTTGGGGATTTTACTGCAAATAGGCGACGGTTGTGAACCGACAGTACAAGATGATTATGTGAGACTACCTGATATGATGGTAATACCGTGGGAGAATGAACACTCAATTCAGGTATTAATTGACTCCACTTTTCCAAATATGGAAGAACACATGTATGACTCAAACTACATGGTGACCAGGGCTATAAACACTCCAAAATTTTTTGATATTGATCGATTGAACACCTTGATAATTGAGAGGTTTTCAGGAGATGAATGGGAGTACAATTCTTGGGATGATGTCGAGGACGACATTCACAATCTTTATCAGTCTGAGTTCTTAAATTCTTTATGTCCTAATGGCCTGCCTCCCAACAAGCTCATACTAAAATTAGGATGTCCAATTATGCTATTGAGAAATTTAGATCCACAAATGGGGTTATGTAATGGTACTCGATTGATTTGTAGGAATCTAACTACAAACTTCATTGATGCCGAAATCATAACTGGACATTATTATGGAACTAGAGTATTCCTTCATCGAATGCCATTAGATATCGAGGATGATAGTAAATTGCCTTTTGTCCTTAGATTAAATCAGTTTCCAGTTCGAGTTAGTTTTGCACTGACAATTAATAAGTCACAAGGACAGACGATTCCTAATGTTGGAATTTTTCTAAGGAATCATTTGTTTGGGCATGGTCAGTTGTATGTTGCATTATCGAGAGGTGTTTATGCCCATACCACTAAATTATTAGTACAAGACGGTAAGTTGGGTAAACAAAGAGAAGTATTCACTAAAAATTTAGTTTACAAGGAGGAGTTACTGCCATCGCAAAGTGCACCAATTCAGGTCTGTATCGCTTATGTTGACAGTCTTATAATATATTATAAAATTGTTTCATGTGTTGTTTCACTTATGTATTTGTGATTTTGTGAGAATGTTTGTGGTTTTAGGCTGAGCAGTGAGCTGATTAACAGAGCTGCATAAAGTTTGAGCAGTTACAGTAGATGTCTGATGACCCATTGAATCGAGTTTCTCAGTGAGTGTTCTTTATATGGTTACATGTCTGTGTGTGAACGCGCGTCGTCGTACACGTTAAATTTGTAATTTATAGTACATGCTAAGCACTCAGTAAGCGGTAAGCAGGGTCAAACCCAGAGGAGAGCAAACGGTTCAAGTTTGTAAAAGCTACAACTAAAGTTAATTCCTAATGAGGGGTTTTTTAACTGTCACAACGTAAAAGTAAGTAAAAGTGAGTTTAACAATAATGAGAAAGATCAGTTCTGGGAATTGTTCATGTAACTAGTAACCATCGACTAACGAAATAAAATACAAGTGTATTAAAATAGTTGTTCTCGCTAAAGACACAACCTACGCACACCCGCTAGAGTAATACGCTTCCTGTCCTAATCAAATAATCCCGCTAAAGATTTACCTAATTTATCAGTTCAATCTATTATTACCTGCTAGAGTCTCAAGTAAACATAACAGTCACGTAGTCACAACACAATAATAATTTCACCGCTAGGTTTAGTCACTATCATGCAATTACTACGCGTCAAACAATAACATAGATTGAGTTTCACCGCTAGGCTGCGCACAATAAATAATTACAGCATGCAATGAAGCGCAAAAATAGAAAGAATTCAACAAGTATATAAATTAAGTGCAAGTCTCAAACTGTAACGTTGCAATCACAATTCCCCAAACTGCGGATTTCAGCTACGGAAAAACATTGAAATTAAATATTAAACTTGAAAGCCTTCTGCTCCTTGCGGAGAGTGTGTGTTCCCCCTTGAAACCCTAGCTATTCATTCCTATTTATACTGATAATCTCTTCTTTTAGAATATGCAAATTCCAGCCCAAATAGGAAAGTTCATAAATTGGAAATTGCTCTTCCGACCCGGTACGCCGAGTCTTAAGGAATTAACCTATGTGGAGTCTTAACCAATTTCCGATAATTCAATAGACTCTGGGTACGAAATAGGTTCATACTCAGCGTGCTCCTCTGAACCCTATTCTGCGGACTGCACTGACTTGCGACTTCTAGCTCAGTTTTGAACGTCTTAGACTTGGAATCTGAATTTGGTGTAAGCAAAGGCTTTATAGCTCTTTGAGTCAGGTTTCCAACTCTATATTGATCATTTCCATTGGACAAGTAATACATTCCCAGCAAGCTCACGAAGCAGCAAAGGTCGATCTGCCTTTTCGGTGGAATCCTCCATAAAATGACATTTTTAATCCAATTTCTTCCCAAATGCTCTAGATACATCTGTGATATGAAATAATAACAAAATGTAAAGTTTCATCATGAAATATAATTAATTTATAGGAATAAACGGATCGATGGATCTTATAAATACGCTCCATCAAACCACCCCACACTTATCCTTGTTCGTCCCGAACAATTATAAGTCTAAGACACCCATCTATTCAGACTAATCATGCTATTCATTGTAATGATATAACTCAAGACACTTGCTCTAATCAATCCGTCAATGTACACCCGTACTCAATATCGATCAAAGTTCAGTAATTAAACCAAATGATACATGTTACCTCTTAAGCCGAAATGGATTAGAATAGATGACTAAGGAGATAGTTCTTTTTAGACTACCGACTTCTTTCATTAGCTCAGATTCACATGCACACTTCCACACTAAATTTGCTTTCTCCGACACGTGATGTATCCGAGTTACGAGATTTGTCTTCCTGAGATTCTTGGAATTGAACTTTACTTGTAGGACAGCTTAGGTAAACTCTCTTGTTTTGTCTCATCCAAGAATAGACTTCACTTGATTGTTCTTTTTCTTTGTTGCTTTTCACTTTGACGTAATTGATGTTGTTGTTATTTCCTCGTGAATAGCTTGTAATTATTCCATTTTTTCATGAACCGCTCCAGTCACAACCTCCGAATAACAGCTATGGAACGCGTCCTACTCTCTCTCCTTCGTCTGTTCTGCACGAGTCAGGCTAGGCATATGCATCCGCTCACCCCTTCCCGGTAACTATGACTCAGAGATAGGCCGATCTGTTTTCCCGACCAACCACTCTCATTCGATTGGTGGAGCTTCCAACTCTTCAAAATCTCATTCAACTCATCCACATATCTCGGAGCGTCAACCACCACAAATTCAGTGCTCACATGTGCATGATCCTCTGAACATCCAAATGAATATCATGTCCCTCTAGAACATTTCTATCAACTCTACAACACGTGATATCCCAGCTCAAAAGAACACATACATTGGTTCATTCATATCACTTTGTTCAATTCATCATACACGCGTACATATCAGAACATCATTGAACAAATATCCATCATTACACAACATAGTTCATGTAATATTCATACTTCATAAATCATAAAAACAAAAAATTGAACACTAAATGCATACTAAAAAATAAACGTGCTAACTCTAACAAACTCGACTAACTTTCCCACCCCACACTTTTGAACAATACCGTGTCCCCACGGTAAATCCTCAAGTGAAAATGAGAACTCATGCAAATACTAAATGACTGACAAACATGATATTAAACGATAGAAATGGTGCAAGGAAACGAGGTACTCCCCTAGTGCTCGATGAGAGAAAAACATCGGTGTCTGTTCCATGCACGCACGCAGAGTCTCTACCAATTTCAGTACGTGGAGTCTGAACTAATTTCCAATATTCCTCTTGACTCCGCGTACAAAACTCAACTGTCGCCGCGTGGTCTACTGATAGTCCAATTTTTTCCACCTGAATATATACTCAAAACGACACTAGAACTATACCCGTTATTGCATCACACTATACGTGACTCAAAAAGAATAAAAACTAAGCTAAAACGGAATGAAAAAGTTAATCTTACTAACTTGGGCTGCCTCCCGAGGAGCACGCTTGTTTAACGTCTTTGGCTCGACGATATCTTTCTCAGCGAATGTTTGGAACCTAAGGATGAACTCCATCATACTTTCTCACACCTTTCCTTCCATTCCTTGTTACCTGGTGAGACGCACTCCTCCATGAATTCCATCCAGGTTTCCAGCCATACCTAGAGCGACTGTTCTGCATATGTATAGAAAGCACAGGACCTTCTTCGTCCAAAAATATGCTCTTACAATTCATGCACTTTTTCCAAGTTCTCGTCAACTTCATCGGCATTTGTGTACTGGAAGCCCGAGCTATCTGAGAGTGAATGTGAACCTTCCCCAGTGAGCCTCGCATCTTGTTCTCACCTTTTTTCCGAGTTTTCCAATTTATGCACAAGCTATCACGGAACTGCTCCGACTTTTGCATTCTCATGGGATTCCTTACCATTGGAATGTGTATTTTAAGCTTTTCCAAGAAGCCCACACTTTGTTATTACGCAGTGGCTTTTGGATTGTGTCATTATGTACATGAGAGGAAAGAAGAAGATTAGATATAAGTAAAATGATAGGACTACGAGTAATTATCATTTTTTGTTCGATGAATATGTTTGAGCTTTGTGGAGAAATCCACTCCTCTGTAGGGACCTTGTCGATGTACATCATCGGTACCACTTGCAACTCCTCATTCATTATCTCTTTATCAGCTCGTTCTTCTATTGACAATGTTACTTCGTCGTCATCTACAGAGAACTAGGTAGGTTCAGGTGTGCTTTCTAGTTCACGCATGTCGTTAGCATTTCCTACCAACTTCTACTTGAATTCTGTCCACTTCTTATTTATCTCTATCATCTATTTAACTCAGAAAGTGCTTGCACGAGCCCCGGGCTATACGCCGTGTATGATCTTGTATTTTCAGCTCTTTTTTCAATTAAGTACCACACCTCACTAGGAGTAGAATCCATTATCCATCTTTCTGCCATGTCATCTAGTATATACCTCTTATTCGGAAGCATTCCATCCAAAAAATTACTGAGATGCACGCCAAACGCGATGCATGGACTGAGATACTTATCCAAATAATACTTGAAGCACTCACAGTATTCATATGTTGATTCACACGGATGTTGCTCCAAGTACACATATCCCCATTCGACATCCATTGACTCGTCTGAGAAGTGGTTGCTCTGCAAAAGAAACACAACTTCCAAAACCAAGTCAAATTACCACAAAAAAACAAAACGAAAAAATTAAAAGAAATAAAATGAACTCAAACGCAGTTTGCACTCCCCGGCAACGGTGCCAAAATTTGAACGCGCATTGTCGTACACGTTAAATTTGTAATTTATAGTACCTGCTAAGCACTCAGTATGCGGTAAGCAGGGTCAAACCCAGAGGAGAGAAAACGGTTCAAGTTTTTAAAGCTACAACTAAAGTTAATTCATAATGGGGGTTTTTTGGTTGTCACAACGTACAAGTAAATAAAAGTGAGTTTAACAATAATGAGAAAGATCAGTTCAGGGAATTCTTCATGCAACTAGTAATCATTGACTAATGAAATAAATTCAAGTGAATTAAAATAGTTGTTCTCGCTAAAGACACATCCTACGCACACCCGCTAGAGTAATACGCTTCCTGTCCTAATCAGATAATCCCGCTAAAGATTTACCTAATTTATCAGTTCAATCTACTATTACCCGCTACAGTCTCAAGTAAATATAACAGCCAGGTAGTCACAACACAATAATAATTCCACCGCTAGGCTTAGTCACTATCATGCAATTACTACGCGTCACACAATAACATAGATTGAGTTTCACCGCTAGGCTACACATAATTAATAATTAAAGCATGCAATGAAGCGCAAGAATAGGAAGAGTTAAACAAGTATATAAATTAAGTGCAAGTCTCAAACTGTAACGTTGCAATCACAATTCCCCAACCTTAGGAGTTCAACTACGGAAAAACATTGAAATTAAATATTAAACTTGAGTTGATGACACAAATTGAAAAGCGGAGTTGCTGAAAGTAATTGATTACAGAGCTGTGGATTAATGAAAATAAGTGAAGAATATTAATGCGTGGAGCCGCCGGGCATCAGCCTTCTGCTCCTTGCGAAGAGTGTTTGTTCCTCTTTGAAACCCTAGTTATTCATTCCTATTTATACTAATAATCTCTCCTTTTAGAAATATGCAAATTCCAGTCTAAATAGGAAAATTAAGAAATTGGAAATTGCTCTTCCAACCCGGTACGCTGAGTCTTAAGGAATTAAACTACGCGGAGTCTTAACCAATTTCCGATAATTCAATAGACACCGGGTATGAAATAAGTTCAGACTCCGTGTGATCCTCTGAACCCTCTTCTGCGGACTGCACTGACTTGCAACTTCTAGCTCAGTTTCAAACGTCTTAGGCTTAGAATCTGAATTTGGTGTAAACTAGATATTTGTATCTCTTTGAGTCACATTTCTAACGCCATATAGATTATTTCCATCGGACAAGTAATGCATTCCCAGCAAGCTCACAAAGCTGTAAAGGTCAAATCTGTATTTGAATCCTCCATAAAATGGTCTTTTTAATCCAACTTCTTTCCAAATGCTCTAGATACATCTGTGATATGAAACAATACCAAAAAGTAACGTTTCATCATGAAATATAATTACTTTATAGGAATAAACGGCTCGATGGATCGTATAAATACGCACCATCAGTGTGCTTAAAGTTTGAATTGATTAACAAGCCACTTCCATGCTTTTCTTTCCATAATTGTAAATTTAAACTATCTTCATTTTGGTGATGCTTCAGATTTGCCAAGACTGTAACTTTTCATATGACTAGGCATTGTCATCTAGATTTAATCGAAGATGATTGGTTGTTTGCAGAGTTTTTGAGAAGTCTCTTCAGTATGTGAAGCGATTTAGCCGATATATGAACCCTGATGCGGTGAGACAATTTAGAGAGTAAGCAACTAATTATTGCCTTTCTCTTAACAGCCTTAACTATCCAGTTAGGGAGAATACATTTATGATCACTCAATGTGCCATTTCCCCTGAAATATCTGAGGATGTAACATGTATATATCAAGATGTTATTTGATGTTGCTCACGAGTTTTTGCCTGTGTGTAAGAATTAGATGGATGATGGAAACAGAGCTTCGTAGCCGTTGTTTTGTTCTTCTGGACTTTTATTGCTCATTAGCTTCGTAGTTGTTGTTTTTTTTCAAATTAGTATACAGTTGGTGACATTTCAAAAATGGATGAAGATAGTGATTAACAGAGTTTAGATTTAGTTATTTTAAAGTATATACAGCGGTTATCATGTTTATGTTTAAGTAATATCAGTTTATTACAAAGGAAGTGTATGTGACTAAAATTTTATAAATGAGTGGAGAATGAATTAGCTTATAGGCCCTGAAGGTTTGTTCCGCTCGATCGTGTTATGTCCATTATCATATATATAAGTATGATGGGGATATGAAAATGAAGTGAATAATTGTGTGTGTGTGTCTCCGCTTTTAAAATGATTTTCAAAGTTTGGCACTATTTCTGTAGGTATGAGTGATCATGTTTGTACTATGTGTTGATCACTTCGTGAATCCCAAACCATTGCAATTGAGGTATTTTGAGTTTTCATCCAAAGTAAATATGTTGAATTCGGCGCACACAGGTATAAATGTGCATTAAGTACTAGTGTAAAGAAGATCGATAAATGGAAATGAACAAACAGATTTTCAAAAAGTAATCTTTTTCGTTTCAAGAGATCTGAGGTTCTCTCTAACGAGTCTTAATTATCTATTGATTTTAGGGAAAAGTACAAAATGGGGCTACGAACTACCACTCATTTCCAAATGAGGGTCTGTACTATTAAAATTTCCAAATCAGGGGCAAAATTACACTAATCTATGTGACCAAACACTACTTATTCTAATTTCTAAACAATGTAATCCTCTTTCCCAAACATACTCTTCTTCTTCGTTTCTGTGGGATCAAGGCTGTCGGTTGAGTCGTTGACGGAGACGGCGGTGGCGAGAGAGTTCGTCTGCGGACCGGACGCGATTTCTTGTGGGATCAAGGCTGTCGGAGTTCTGGCTCTATAAACTGATTCCTCAACCCATGGTTCGTGATTTTTTGAATCACATTTTTTTTTGGCAACAACGTCAAAGTTTCAATAAATTGTATCTGGTTTCTGAATCCAACGATGTAAAAACTTGAAACCTCAGACAAGGCAAACAAGTTTTTCTCATTGGATGCTCAAAGAACAAGCGCCTATGCCGCACCCGCACCCTTGCCCTTCTTTTTCTAGAGCTTCTTCATGTAGAATTCAAGTTCTTTGCCTTCCAAAATGTACCCATCAGCACGTCCATGCTGATCGGGATGCGATGCAATTGCTGCCAAAAGACGACCACCGCTGAACTGTTCTTCGACATGGGGTCAATTTAGCGTCCCTGCTGACGTTTCTATAGCTTTCTTAACACATGGGCACTCTTCTTTGCCTCCTCTGTGGTGGTCTCAGCTTCCTCGCCTTTCTTTCTTAGACCCAGCTGCAGGTTTCTATTTGAATCACGTTGTGGACCATTAAAACGAAACGAACTTCCCATATCACAACTTCATATCATTCGTTCCATTTCCAAACCACATCGAAACCACTGCCACTCAACCTTTGCTTTGAATCAAAAATCAACAAAGAATTTAAAAAAAAAAAGGAATTAGCTTTCATTAGTAAGGTTTCAATGTCATACATTATTTACGAATCGCCGTTCGGAAATCGGGTGTTGAATTGAGAAAATATTATTGGAGGATTTCAGAGCTAGAACAAAGAAGTAGGATGACCATGGATTCGCGGAGCAGTGAAATTCAAGTGGAAGCTTCGATTTGATTCAACATCGTCGTCGTTCGCAAATATCCAGCAACATTATAAGGTTCAAAATGATGAATAGGAGCCAATGGGTGGTGTAAGTAAGTTGTTCAAAGGGCTTCTCAGATTCAAAAAATCACTAACCATGTGTTGAGGAATCAATTTACAGAACCAGAACTCCGACAGCCATCAGCGCTCTCTCTCTCTTTCTCTGGCATTCGCTTAAGAAATCATGTCCGGTCCGCGGACGAACTCTCTCGCCACCGCCGTCTCCGTCAACGACTCAACCGACAGCCTTGATCCCACAGAAATGAAGAAGAAGATTATGTTTGGGAAAGAGGATTGCATTGTTTAGAAATTAGAATAAGTAGTGTTTGTTGACATAGACTAGTGTAATCTTGCCCCTGATTTGGAATTTTTATAGTACAGACCCTCATTTGGAAATGAGTGGTAGTTCGTAGCCCCATTTTGTACTTTTCCCAAAAAAAAATTATGCGTCCGTGGATGGAAGTTGTAGTTGTGTCATTTGGAGACTTTACTCCCTTGATAACCAAGTGAGCCAACTTAGTAAGTTGTCTAATAACTTGTACTTATAATTATATTTGGATTTGTTATGAATTAAAAATCAACTGCTTCGTGGTCGCTTTGTCGGTCTCAAACCAAAAACTAAATCCGTCAATCCGTCGTCTCATCGCTCGTGTTCGCGTCGTCTTGTCGCTCTATCCTTCATCGCTCGTGGTCGCGTTGTCTCGTCGCTTCATCTCTTCGTCGCTCGTCGTCTGGCGGTCTGGGTTTGCATCCGCATCGTTGTTCGACCATGAGCTCCTACGAGATCATAACAATTGGTATTAGCAGTCACCGCTTCTCGGATCATGACGAAAACGCGAGCGCAAATAGTTGCTCTGGAAATGATCGAGCAATCCGACACCGCGCCAAGAGATTTCAGAAACGAAATTGATGCTCTGTGAATGGATGTGGGAGACATCAAGATGCAGAACGATTTGATAATGAAGATGTTAGGGTTGCTAACTAACCAGAAAGCACCGATGAAGCAAGTGGACGTTGCCGATTCCTCTACACATTGTCCAGCTCGTCTTGAATTCCCTCGTTTTTCTGGTACAGGAGTAAAAACCTAGTTATACAAGTGCGAACAAGTCTTTGAATTAGAAAATATTGAAGAGGACAAAAGTACAGTTAGTGTCGATTCACCTGGATGATTTGGCAGCATATTGGCATGAGGCACTTCAATTTGCTGCTGGTGGTGGTAAAATTCTAGCTAGCTGGTCCTGTTATAAACAAGAGCTGCTTATACGATTTGGTGAAGTACTAGATGATCCAATGTCAGAGTTGGCTTCTTAAGAGAAACCGAAGATATTCTAGCTTATATAGACAAATTCGATTATCTGCGTATGAGAGTCCGCTTATCGGAGAACTACCTTATCAGTCTTTACCTGAATGGATTACGTTTTGCCACTCAAATGCATGTCTGAATGTTTGATCCGCAAACTGTGCGACAGTGTTTTGCACTAGGTAGACTTTATGAGTCTACCCATCCAAGTAGTTTCAATAAACCAAAGCCTGTGACCTTCCCAAATGTTCACCATCCTATTCGCCAGCAGGGGAATACAACCCCGATTCCAAAAATAATACCTGAGAGACATACCAATCAGGCGAGGAAACCACTTAATGCATAAGAGAAAGCAGAAAAGATGGCGAAGGGCCTTTGTTTTCTATGTGATGAAAAGTATTCGCCAGCTCATTTTAGAGCTGTTCACAGGGGTGGACAATTGTTCTGGATTGAAAAGGAATTAACAAAAGATGAAATGACCATGTTACCTGAAGGAGATTGTGAGGAAATGGATGAAGCCTTATCTCCGGTACACATATCCTTGAATGCTGCCACGGGAACTGACGATTGCTATACAATCCGTGTTAAAGCTCAGTGTGGTAAATTCCTCTTTTTGTCCTCCTTGATTCTGGCAGTACCCATAATTTCTTGGATAAGAGAGTCGCCTTGAAATTAGGCTGTACAGTGGAACATGCAAAAATGTCAAAATGTTGCGTTAGCAGATGGTTCTAAACTACCTGTTAAGGGTATTGTTCGACATTTCTTCGGGCACTTCCAAGGGGTGCAGTTCTCTTCCGACGCCATGGTTATCCACTTTGATAGCGGTGACATGGTTCTTGAGGTGCAGTGGTTCAGGAATTTTGATGATATGACTTAGAATTTCAACACATATACCACCTCTTTCCTTGTCAACAACAGAAAAATAACATTGAGAGGAATAAAACCAGGGTCAGTTAAAGAGGCTAGAGCAAAAAAATTAAATAAGCTCTTCTTCGAACCTATTTCTATTTCCTTGATTTCTTCTCTTTTTGAAACTCCGGACGATGACTGCTCCGGATTACTGGGCCACAATTATGCACCGGTTCCTCCTGCAATACTGCAGATTCTACTTAAGTTTCCTACACTTTTTGGAGACCCTACGAGCTTACCACCAAAAAGGGCTTACATGATCATCGGATTCCTTTACTTGATGGGACTAAATCGGTGAATCAGAGACCATACCGTTATTCTGTTCAGCGAAAAATGAGATAGATAGGATTGTCAACTCTATGCTACAAGAAGGTATAATTCAGAACAATAGAAGTTCCTTTGCCTCGCCTGTTGTTTTGGTAAAAACGAAAGATGATACCTAGAGGTTGTGCGTCGATTATCGTTCTTTAAATTCGGTCACTATTAAGGATAGATTTCCCATACCCTTAATTGAGGACTTGATGGATGAACTTGGGAGATCCACTGTGTTTTCTAAGATTGATCTGCACTCTGGTTATCATCAAGTCAGAATGGCGGAATCAGATATTCATAAAATAGCTTTTAAGGCACATTCAGGTCATTTTGAGTACCTTGTGATGCCATTCGGCCTTACGAACGCCCCGGCTACTTTTTAGAGTCTGATGAACTCAGTATTTCACCAATATTTGTGGAAGTTTGTCTTGGTTTTCTTTGATGACATTCTGGTATACAGCCCTGACATATCGGCTCATCTGCTGCACTCGAACATATTGTTGTCTGAAATGGAGAAACATTCATTATTTGCTAGACGCAGTAAGTGTGATTTTGCTTGTGACAAGATTGAATACCTGGGTCACTTCATTTCTGGTCAGGGAATCTCCACTGACCCGCGGAAATTATTGGTTGTTCAGAACTGGCCACCACCTTCTTCTGTCAAGGAATTAAGAGGATTTCTGGGGTTATTCGGTTATTATCGACGATTTGTAAAAAACTACGATGCTATAGCCCGACCTCTTACATCTTTATTAAAAAAGGATACATTCCTTTGGTCTTCTGAGGCTGAATTAGCTTTTGTTACATTGAAGTAGGCCCTATGCTCTACTCCAGTTTTGGCTTTGCCTGACTTCTCTAAACAGTTTGTTGTAGAAACTGATGCTTCTTCCTTCGGTATTTGTGATGTCCTAATGAAGGACTCTCACCCCCTTGCTTATATCAGTAGGCACCCGAAGGGTAAGCAGTTAACACTGTCCATTTATGAGAAGGAATTATTGGCTGTTATATTTACAATTCAAAAGTGGAGACATTACCTTTTGAGTTCTCATTTTATAATCCGGACTGATCAGCGAAGCTTGAAATATTTACTGGAACAGAGATTAAATACTCCTGTCCAGCAGCAGCTATTGCCTAAATTACTGGAATTCTCTTATGAAATTCATTACAAGGAAGGCAAAGAAAATTTGGTTGCTGATGCTTTATCCACAATCTAGAATCTGGAACTTTGCACCTTACAACTATCGACTATTGACTCTGATCTCTTAGCCAAAGTGCAGAAGTGCTACTCTACTGACCCGTTCCTTAAAGATCTTATTAGCAGCCTACAGTCTAACCCAACTGCTAAAAGGCATTACACTTGGCAACATTCTCTCCTACGCAGAAAAGGGAAATCACTTGTGGGCAATGATGATGCATTGAGGTCTGACATTCTTTCTTGGTTCCACTCTTCTCCTACAGCCGGTCATTCGGGTAGGACCAAGACTCTAAAGAGAATTCAGGAGGTTTTCTACTGGAAAGTTTTGACAAAATTTACACATGAATTTATCAGAAATTGCCCTACTTGTCAGACTTCCAAGTATGACACGACAGCTTACCCGGGCTTGCTACAGCCGTTGCTTATTTCTAATGCAATTTGGGAAGATATTTCAATGGATTTTATAACAGGCTTGCCTCTATCTTTTGGTAAATCTGTTATCTTTGTGGTGGTGGATAGGGTGAGCAAAGCAGCTCATTTCATGGCACTTCGGCACCCTTTTACTGCTTTGATTGTGGCTCAGGCATTCTTACACAATGTCTTTAAGCTTCATGGTTGCCCCAAGTCTATCATATCTGATAGAGATGTAGTATTTGTTAGCGATTTCTGGAAAGAGCTTTGGAAATTACAAGGTGTTCAATTGAAAATGTTTACGGCTTACCATCCTCAGACGGATGGCCAAACAGAGGTGGTTAATAGGTGCCGGGAGACTTACCTCCGGTGTATGTGCTCTGACAAACCTCACCTTTGGAGCAAGTTCTTGTCGTTGGCTGAATGGTGGTTTAACACCAGTTTTCACTCAGCCACGAATATTACACTTTATGAAGCCATGTTTGGAATAGCTCCGCCTGTTTATTTGCCTTACTTGCCATGTGAATCCCGAGTTCCTGCGGTGTCCAGAACGTTGGCTGCAAGAGAAGATATGGTTAAAATGCTTAAGTTTCATTTACGCAGAGCACAAGATAGGATGGTTATGCACGCTAATAAACATCGTTCTGATCGTCATTTATGTATTGGCGATTTTGTTTTTGTTAAAGCTACACCCCTACCGACAGTCTAGCGTGGCGACTAGAGTTAATCAGAAGCTTGCACCTAAATTCTATGGACCGTATGAGGTCATCGATTGGGTGGGCGCTGTTGCTTATAAATTGAAGTTACCTGAGGCGGCTCGCGTTCATCCAGTGTGAGGAGGGGGTGGTGGTGGTGGGAGGAGGGGGTGGTGGTGGAGGGAGGAGGAGGAAAATGAGGGGTTAGATTGTATTTTTTTATATTTTTAATCTAATCCTCAAAGTTTTTAAAATTACGATTCATGGGTTTAGGCCTCTAATTGAAAATTTTAAAAATGGAGGAGTCTTTACGTGTGAAATCCAAACGGAGGGACCTTTTCTGAAAAAAGTGTTACATATAGGGGTCTTTTTGTGTAATTGCCCCTTTTCACAACATTCATCATATCCTACAAAAAGAAAAAAAGTACAAAAAAAAAATCAACACACAAGTCACTCTCGAACACTGCAACAGTGAGACTGTGAGAGTGAGCCTCAATTTGAAATGTGGGAGGAATAGATAGCCGTTGGGAGATCACTCTTTTTGATGATCCAACGGCTGAAATTTGCTAGCCGTTAGATATTTTTTTTAAAACGAACAAAGGGCATGTAGAGAGAGACATAAATCCGCTATCTATCTCTCATCTAGTTTCCCTCATTCTCCGTCTCAGTCCAAAATTTCTTCCGTCACTCTTTCATCTTTCCTATTCAGCAACCTTTCTTGTCTCTGTTAATCACATTAGCTCCGTTGGATGCTTTACATGTAGTTTTGTGATTGATAGCTGATGCAGGCGCATCAAGGAGACGAAGGAGGATCACGCGGACCCCTACACGGACCTCTTCGCAAATTAGACGTCCGCGTGTTTGGCCGTTTTGCCTCAGAGACATTTACGCGGACCCCACGCGGACCTCTTCAGTAATGCGCCGTCCGCGTATACGTCCGCGTAGTCGGACTTTCGCAATTTGTAAATACTTTCGGATCAGTTTTTAATTTCCTTTATTTTCTGTATTAGGGTTTCAGATGAATCCCTATTTAAACAATATGTATTTTCATTGAACGACAGCTATTGAATTTGATAAAAAAAAAACGATTAGGGTTTCCCTATTCAGCTTCTCTGCATTTTACTCTACATCATATTGGTATCAGAGCTTGGTACGAATTCTCTGTTTAACTGTTACTGCTCTGCATCTGCGTCTACTTTGTTGGACTTTGAGTTTCTTTCCAAGAGTTCTTGTGGGTTCTCGGTGAGTTTTGGGGTTTTTGCGATCTGGGTTTTCTATTTGAGTCACTGATTTTCTGTAAAGATTTGAGCTTTATTGAATCGGAGTGCAATTCTGTTGTTCAGGATTGGTGCTTTATTGAATTAGAGGAGTTTGAAAATGGGGGGAACGGACGAAAACAGTCTTGGCGTTGTGAGGGCCGGTAATGTGGCTAGCTTTTTCTGAGATTTTTTTGATGATTTGATTGGTAAATTGAGGAAGTCTTATTTGGAGTTGTCTTGTGATTGGATTAAGGGAGTTTGCGCGCTGGAGGCGGGAAGTATGCGGCAGCCGGCGGTGGTGGCGTTGGACAGAATAGAAGAGCATTAAGCAACATTAACCGGAACATCATCAGTCGTCTTCCTTATCCATGTGCAGCAGCAATTAGCAAGAGAGGCCTCTCTGAGCATGTCCTTAAAACCCTTGTAGTATATTAATTTCTTCAGATTATACATTGTTGACGCCTGTTCTTGAAATTTGGAGATAAATGTGAATGTTTTATTAGTGTGTTGGATTCGAATGATTTTGTGTGTGTTGTGTGAACCAGAAAGAATGTGGCAGCTTGTAACAAGAATCCGCCCATTCCTGCGCTCAGACCAATTACAAGGTTTGTGTACAGGCGTACCATCTTTATTTAGTTTCGTAGTGTATGGCTTCAAACCGAGTCTATTCTGTATATTTACAGGAAGTTTGCAGCTCAGCTGTCAAGCAAGAGTCAGCCAGCTGTGCCCTTGCCTAGGGGTGGCAATATGGACGGATCGGATGGATTATGATAGATTGTAAACGGATTACGGATTAAACGGATTAATCCATTTAATCCATTTAGTTTAAACGGATTAAACGGATTGGATTACCGTTTAATTTATTTGATAAATAGTTAATGGATTTATTCAACCCATTAACTTTTTTTTTCTTTTTTTGATAAATGGACTCGCGATCGTGTGATGGATGATAGTTGGATTGAAATATTGGATAACTTGGATAGTAGAATTGAAAATGGATTGTAAACGGATTAAAGCAATCCATTTAATAAATTCATTTTTAAATAAATTATAAACGGATTGTAAACGGATTGTTAACGGATTTATTCAATCCATTTACTTAAACGGATCATATTGCCACCCCTACCCTTACCTCAGGTAATTTGATAGCTTTTTGAGTCAGTCCAAAGGGACCTTAATTACTGAACTGTGCCTTTGTGTTCTAATTCTAATTGTTTGTAGGAGTGTCCTAAACCAGTAAAGCTGCCTCAAGGTGGAAGTAAATTTCCAAATTCTACTAACATTATAGGTATAGGCTGTGAAGATGTCATGGATACTTCACCGGTTCTCATGTTGGAGGAATCTGAGAAAATGGTACTGATCAAGTCCATATATATATTCCTTCATAGTTTTTCTAAGCGTTTTTAGCTTGAGCTTCATGTTGAACTCCATCCCGTGTAGGTAGAGGTTGAGATGTCAGATGTTTGCGAAGGTGGAGTATTAAACATCGATAGCCCTGATAAGAAGAACCCGCTCGCTGTAATTGGGTACATTGATGATATGTACAAGTACTACAAGAAAGTAGAGGTAATCCGGCCATAATTTTGTTTGTTTGTTGTTTGATTTGCATTTGCCTGACAGACTCCATGGTTTGATGTTTGATTAAGATTGTATGGTTTAATGCAAATCACTGGCTGTGTGCCAGCTGACTATATGTCTCGCCAATCTGACATTAACGAGAGGATGCGAGGCATTCTTATTGACTGGCTGATTGAGGTAATTCCAATTGCTTCATGTCACTGTTTCACTGTCTTGTTTCGGGCTGATCATCGTAAGAGCTTATTTATGTTATAACTAACAGGTGCATTACAAATTTGAGCTTATGGAAGAGACGCTTTATCTCACCGTTAGTCTTATAGATAGATACTTGGCATCACAATTGGTTGTGAGAAAGAAATTGCAGCTAGTAGGCATCACATCTTTGCTACTGGCCTGCAAATATGAAGTTTCTGTTCCTTCTGTTGGAGATTTAATACATATTTCTGACAAAGCTTACACTAGGAAAGAAGTACTCGAAATGGTACATTCGGACGCTCTTTTACACTATCACTTTTTGATGATGCGTAAGGAGATATCAGAATCACATTGTATGTCTTTTTTGCAGGAAAAACTTATCGTCAGTACATTGCAGTTTAACATGTCAGTCCCGACTACATATGTATTCATGCTGAGGTTCCTTAAGGCCGCTCAATCTGACCAGAAGGTTTGCTTCCGTAAACTTTGAATTACTTATTTTTAGTAGAATTCTTGTCCTGACATCCTGTTTTTTTTTTTTTTTTTTTTTTTTTTTTTTTTGTAGATAAAA
>JAWWMW010073528.1:0-13901 GCA_035048345.1 Echeveria elegans | reverse complement strand
GGGGGTTGATATTGTGCAGCCTGTTGTGGTTTTAGAAAATGTTAACAACTTATTTATGGTGCAGAGCTGCTGGAAATGGCCACACCTTTCTGACTTGTTTGATGTCGCCTCACCGTCATCCTTGAATGGCTGGGCCACCCCTTCCATGAATCAGAATCCAGAAGTTGAGCTTCTTAGTGGTGATGATTTCAGTTCCCCAAAAGTAGAAAATAGGCTGGCCCTCGTTCCTTCCAAGGAACCACGACCGTCCAGTCCTACATCTCAACAGAGTGCACTCATACTAGCCGACTTCTATAGTCAAAGTAATCGCACGGAGACTTCCTCGGATCTCCAACATGCCTACCCCCACAGAACAAGTGCGGACAAAGACTCCAGAGCTTTCAATCCACGCAACCTATGTTTTCCTCATATGAAGATTCAATTGTTTCTGGATCAACTCAGTATGAACAGCCACCATCAAACACAACCATCAGATGGTACATTTTCCTTCTCTATGCTTTGGCTCGCAAAGTGTTTGGGTTCATTTTTGAGCATTACTTGTCTGTCATTTTACTCCTTATTGTGCTGTGTCGATTATGATGTCTATTTTTCAATGGCTTAGTTCTTGATATATCTTTCAATAGGTGTTCAAAGTGAGGAATCTTTTCCAGCACAACCTTGGGAGACCCAGCCTGCTCAGAGCGATGCACCAGAAGTGCAATATCCTCAAATGCAGTATAATCAGGTAGCTGCTCAGCAAACATACGAAGGGCCTACACACGATCAACTATACGGCCAATCAGCTGCAATATCTTTCAATGGATTGTTGCATCTTCAAGCTCCCACCGCCAATTCATCGGTTCTCCGCCACTGTCCTCAGCTTTTGTCGTCCTCAGCTTCCTTGAACAATTCAGTGTTATCGGTTCGTCCGCCACTGTCCATCGCCTTCAGTTTTAGGGTTTATAGTTATCATCATCTTCGGCCAATTCCGATAGCCATGGAATCAACAACATCATTGGAACAATTCGATGTCACCGGTTCGTCCGCCACTGTAGAAAGTCAACAGTGAAGTGGAAGCAGATGAGCAAAAAATTCACCAGATCGGCAGATCCAATCAGTTCTACAAGAAAAATCAGCGTCTCGCCGGCTGAGTGAAAGGAATTGAATTGGATTCATTTCGCTAGACAAGATCTTCTAATTTTCTGTAGTTGTCAGTCGCGTTGGATTGCGATCGACTTGCATTTACTCGGTCGTGGGATGCGCGACTTCGACTAGTGAGGGACGGGGTGATTTATTCTGAGGATTTGGATCTGAGGTTGACCGGAAGGTATTTGGATTTGGATTTGGATTTGGATTAATAGGGGTGATAAAATGGTTTATTTGAGCAAATAAATCATTTTAAAATAGGGGGTTAATTATAAAACCAAATAAAGCATTTGGTAGTGTATTTATTTAGAAATCTTGATTTATTTGTAAATGGAAAAAATTAGGGGGTCAAACCTTATTTCCAAATAAACCAATTTTGTCATCATCTTCTCCACCCATTCCCAACCACCTCCAGTCGGTTCAGCCACCCAAGCAAACACATCCCCACAATATATAAAATAAATTGCAAAATAATTTTTTTTAAATAATTTTTTTTAAAAAAAAGTACAAACTACGCACCGGTATTATGCAATACCGGTGCATAGTTGAATACCGGTGCGTAGTTCTTTCAGATGATTTTTTTTTAAAATCAGTCCATAATATCGGTGCGTAGATTGACCATGTATGCACCGGTATTATGCAATACCGGTGCATAGTTTGACCATGTATGCACCGGTATTCCATAATACCGGTGCGTAGTAGTTTTGTTTATGTAAATAAAAACTTGAAATTTTTTTGGTGTCCAAATGATACAAAAGTAATCTCTATTTATAGATCTCGAAAAATAAAAAATATTGGTATGATTTTTATAAATTTATTTTTTAGTATTAATGGATTTAAATTGAAAATTTGAAATGTATAAGAAATGACAATTCAATAATTTTGTACATATGTTTTTTGTCGTGGGGGATGCGATTAACAGCTCCCTAATAGAAACATGAATTTTCTGGGTGAATCCAAATGTGTAATGGAGAAAAGTGACTTGTAACATATGTTCTTTATTGATAACAAACAAATAATACTTATTTGATCTTGATACTTGGGTCCGTTCTTTTGAGCTGAACTGAAAATAAACTGAAACTGAAAATTTAAAAATAAAGAATAAATTATATTTATATATTATTTTTAATTTTAAAAAATAATTTTAATAATAATGAATGAATCTTAAGCTTCTATTCATAGTTTTAAGTCTTATTATACTTTTAAAATAATTTTTAAAATAGTGAATGTTTATTTGACCTGAACTGACTTTAAATTAAAGTGAAAAGAACAAAACCTTAATTTGATACTTTGAATTTAAAGTTCCGTGACGCAATCAAAACATGCTGGTTTTAGATGTGTTGCAAAGTTTGAGAATGGGAATGTGTTCGGGTCCGGGCTGGGATATTAAATGCAGCTAATTCGGCATTCGAAGCAGAAGGAATGGCATTGTTGCAGGGTTTGATGCGGGCTCAAAATGAATCAGAAAGTTGTAACTTCATTATTGATAGCAACCATGTTTTTCAGGCTCCAACTTCTGGATGCAAATTTTATTTATATTTTTTTACAGTAACATAAAGCTTAGCCTTGTAATCTTATATGTTATGAAATTCTTTGATTTTTTCACCAATCAGAAGATGAATCAAAATGTTGCTTTGAATTAATTTTTTAAAGATTATGAATTCCTGAAGAAGCACGGAATATGCAAGTTTGATTGTTCTGGCATGTCGTATGTGCAAGGTTTGCTTTTATGGTTCTATTCCTGAAATTAGTGGTGATCCCGTCGTCCCGACGTGAATTGTTTCTCTGTTAAATTTTAAATGGTTTAGTTAGGTGATAGGAATTTAGTTAGATTTTTATTGGTAAATGTATGATTGGTAAATGTATAAATTTAGTTAGATGTTGTTGGTAAATGTATGGTTTGTTAGTTAGATATTTAGTTGGAATGATTTAGTTAGGTGATATGGATTTAGTTAGATGTTGTTGGTAAATGTATGAATTTAGTTAATTGTTGTTGGTAAATGTATGGTTTGTTAGTTAGATATTCTTTTATATTTATCTTATTTCGGGTGACTTTTGATGCGTGGTATTATTTTATGACTAAAATGATTAGACTTGTGCAATATAGGTGTTTAAGCTCTTTAGAATTACTAAAGAAAATAATTGAAAGGTTTGCGAAACATATGCCTAGCTCAAATATGGAAATCTCGTAAGAGCTTCATGGTTGGCTATATGAGATTTTGACTTCTTGATAATGGAATTTGAAATATTTGTAGGGTGTATTTAGCATGAAGGTGATTAATTGGCTTGAATGTGTAAGAGTTGTTTGATGGTCACACTCAATGTAAGTAATGTATGCCCCGTTCTGGTTATTCTGTTTCGTAACATGATTGGTCCTCGGGATGTTGTATATATTGTTCTCCGTTGAAACCTCGCTTCGTTCCTCGTATCTTGAGCGTGTCGTGAGTATCCGAGCAAGCAAGTTTTTAAGTATCTGCCCTTCTCGTTTTGAACTTACGTGATTCCAATGAATCTGCAAATGGTAAAGTTGCCTACCACCAAATAGTAAATTTGCGGACAATGCGTAATACTTGAGTACTCAATGATTTGACATATTCTAAATCTTGAATGGATTGTCGGTGTAGAACTACAAAGTTCAAGAAGAAAGAAGGGCTGATGACGAGGAGTATAATGATGTGTGATATGGGAATGTTGAAAGGTCTGATAGAAAGAAACATAAGGCAAATCATGTAACAACAAATTAAAATGCCAACAAAGGGTGCGTAAGGTTCTGTAACTTGGATATACTAACAAAATTTATACGTCAAAAAAACTATAACTATGTTCTTTTCATGTAAAGCTAAGCGGAGACCAAGATTGCATACTTTACCACAGCAAGTGAGAGACAAAGTTAAAGGTAAATTGTTGTCGTTTTTTGGTGTTCAATTTGCACTAATAATCATAAACTTATCATTTACTGGTACTCTATTTTAGCTCCAGAGGCATTTTTCCCATTGTACTATAATGACCGTTGCTTTCTCGTGGGCACAACAACAACAGTATTGACGTGTTTGACAACTTTGTGACCATAACAGAAAAAATATGGATCGACAACTGAAATTTTGGTACGTCGATTACTTGGAGTGGTTATGATATGGATTTTGATCATGTCTCACATACATAGCAAGAATATTGATTCTGGCATATAATATTTGCAGAGATATAAGTATCATTGCATTGGTTCTTGAAGTCAATCGGACACAACAATGCAAATGGCCGGATTTTGGAGATGTTGATTAATCGTGTGCAAGTACCATGCATGGATCACCTCGGATAATGATGTGGGCCGCGACTTATTTCCGATGAGACACATGGAGAGCTCACATTGGTTTAAAGAGTTCAGCTGCTCGTGTATATATAAAACAAAAATACAACTTTAGAGCCTCTAATGGCCGGTAGGGGTGAGCGTTTCGGGCTACACTTTCATGCCCAGACCAGACCCGAGAAATTTTGTCCATGTCTGTGGTCCGTCCAAACCCGACCCGAAAAATTTATAAAGGCACAATTTATAAACATAAACATACATTTATAATTTTTAAAAAAATAAAAAAATCACAAATATAAATGAAATAAGTGTTCTTTTACCGTATAAAACAAGTGTTCTTTTAACGTATAAAATTAGGTTTGTAAAAGAACACTTATTGTTTATATTGTATTGTAAGTGAATATAAACAACTAGAGAACTTAGCCCAGTGGTAACACATGCGGGCATATGCACGTTGGGTTGAGGGTTCGAATCGCGGGAGGCGCGATGGGTGTTATATTTATTTTTGGGTCTTCGGGTCGGGTCGGGCGGCCCGAGCCCAAACCTGAACCCGTCCAAATAAGAAGTTCCCATGGGTTGACCTTCATCCAAAGATGGTCGGGTCGGGCTGTCGGGCCGGGTCGGGTCCTGCACAGTCCTAATGGCCGGTAGCATGCATATTATAATTATTTGTATTGTTGCGGAGAAATTTACTTGATAGATATCCTGAAATGGCCACTTAATGAGAAGCGAATAGAAGTTAACAAAAGAAGAGCGGACTATTTGAGAGTCGAGCATGAGAAAAAGCAAAAGGGAAGGAACAATCTGTAGTATATCCAATTCGTGAATCGTAAAAAGCATTCAGGGGACAGACAAAATTTGTCAATAGAATAGAATGATGATGTGCCCATGAATCTATGTTTATATCATTAAGTTATTAAATAGAATAATGATGTGCCCAGTGCTATATCTCTATCAATATATTTAATGATTTAGGGGGCAAGAACAATTTGTCGCATTTGTAGTATATCCAATTCGTGAATCATAAAAATCATTCTGGGGACATGCAAAATTGGTCCATAAAATAGAATGCGATAAAGTTGCCATATAAAGGAATTGCGTCACAAAAATAGGTGTCCAGTCAAAATATTTCAAACATGGAAATGAACGCGCATTTTGGAAAACCAATGTAAATATTCAAATAATTATTGGGAATAATGCCAATTAAATCCCCAATTTTTCCGTTTTGCCCATTTAAATCCCCAACTCAAACTTACCCATTTAAATTTCCAACTTCTCAGTTTATTTTCAAAAAATAACTAACTTATGTTGATTTTGTTCATTATAGGCCTGTCGTTAGGTCAACTGAGCAGTCAACTGATGCCTATAATGGGCCAAGTCAACATAAGTTAGTTATTTTTTGAAAATAAACTGAGAAGTTGTGGACTTAAATGGGCAAGTTTGAGTTGGGGATTTAAATGAGCAAAACGGGAAAGTTGGGGCTTTAAATGACAGTATTCCCAAAACATTTCCTAGCAGACTGATCCTGTTTATTACCTGGTTTTTTTAGAACTAGTACTAGCATTTACCTACCCTTATTTTCAATACTGCTATCCTCTTCCTTAGGTTTATTCTTCTGTTTTTTGTTCTTATTATGGTTAACGTACAACCATTTTTCATTCTTAGACTTAGAATTCTTTAATTCTAATTCCCTAGTCCTAAGAGCAGTACACAACACATCATAAGTACGAACAGTAAGCATCCTTAACTACTTGAAAATTATCAGGCATGACATTCAAAACAATCATAACCTGACTAATTAATTTCATCTACATCATATTCAGAACCCTCTAGCATTTGAATAATCTTAAGAAACTCATCTAGATGCTCATCTACAGACTTAGAGAAATCAAATATAAAAGCGTACAGTGAAGCCTTAAGGTAAGCTAGATTAGGAGCTAACACATTACCATATAACTTTTCTAGTAAAGATCATTCATTAGAAGTTTTAGATTTACTAACCTTTCTGATAACACTATCAGTTAAATTTAAAATGATCAAGAAGTAAGCATCCTCCCTGATATGAACCTTTCTTTTCTGTTGCTCCTCTGCCACTTTGTCATGTCCTCCTCAAGTGCAATTAGCACTGACTTGAACGAAAGCAACCCTTTCATCTTCAGTTTCCAAATATTGAAGTCCCCATTGTCATCAAACTTTAGCAGGTCCATTTTCTCAGTTGTTTCTCATGCACACAAAAAATTTCAGAAGCATAAAAGTGAGTGTATGACTAGTTCAACAAGAAACAATATTTAATTAAGACCTAACTCTTTAACTAACTACAATGTGGTCCAAGAAAGGTCTCAGCTCAACAGCCACAGAGCAGAATCGATCACTTGGACACTATTAGCTATTCTATTTGATCCGAGTCAGCCTCAGCTCAACAGCCACAAGGCGGAACCGGCCAACTCAGACTCGATCAATGACTACCTGAGGCCACCTTCCAATAAGGCTTTGAACATAAGTTCTAACCTGACTAGAAACCTCATTGGAATGCTAAATTCGGCTCTGATGCCACTGTTGGCCTTGGAGTGTATATAGAATAACTATTTCCTAGTTCAGTATAAAATTACTCTAAGGTTTCTAGTAAATCCTAAACAAGTAAACAATAACTTAAAGACTCTAAATCAAGTTCCTAGTTCAGGTTCACTTACTATATCCTAACTACTGCCAATCAAAATCTGCATAAGTAGTTTAGCTAGTAGCAGTTTGTATCATCAAGCAGCGAAAATTGAACCTAACCTAGACTACTTCAACAAAAATGAACGATAACAAGAAAAGGAGCACACCAGATTTTCCCGTTGTTCGTTAAGGTCCGAAGACCTTGCTTACATCCACGTTGAAACTCGTTGGCTTTGCTTTGCACTATATAAACCTACTTTCTGGATCAGCTTCAACGTCAATAACCCCGAGGGCTCTTGCATTCCTAGGCATTGAGCGAGCGTCGTTGTACGCATCAAATGTAATTTCCTGTGCAATCACTACTTTAGAATAGTGTGTAAGTACGAGATCGATCCCAAAAGGAATTGCTGAAAGACTCCTTCCGTGTACTGAAAGTAAAAGATATTTTTGTGAGTTGGTTTTGGTAACAGTAAATAGCAAATAGAGAATATATACGAGAAGAGGTGTAATGTATTTCAATAACTATGCGCAACATCAACAACATGTTATTCCTTGTTAATCAGTTTATCATTGACACTAAGTATTTCTATAAACTAGTTCCACACGACCACTCCACGCTAATATATCTGACCTCCCGCAATCATCGTCACGGTTAAAATCATGGGCTATTAATAAGAGGTTTTGGTGTCAACGCATGTCCCGCTAGAGATCATATGTCTCATCCGTGTCACTCATGATCCGCACTTTTCAGCTGTTGACCAGTTTAACTAATGAGTCCAATTTATCAAACTAGGTTTTTCTGCTAGAGCCTCCTCTAATAAGACAAGAATGAAAACATAGAATACACACAAACGAATTAATAATGGAACTATTTCATAGATGAAAGCAAGTCTCAAAACATGACTTATATTAGTTCACGCACGTTGTTGATGCTAATAGATTAGCTCGATATACTTGCAGAGTCCATAGTCATCGGAGCTAAATTACAATACGATAACAAAAAGCACATAAGAACACGGTCTCGGACGCTACTCCTTGGTCTTGCTCTCGGCAGAAGGCTTAGAGTGTTGGTGAATGCGGATGGGTAAAGTCGGGCGCCTAACACTTGTATTTATAGTGCTAGGGCTGATCTCGACCCTTCCATAACCTCCCTTTGAATATATCTTGTGATATTCAAATATATTTCCATAAATAGCTTGTGTATCTTTATCAACAAGCAACCGGTTTCCAAAATCCAGATTTTCTTGAGATACACCACTTGTTTTTTGTCACTTTGATTTTTGGCCATATTCTGGTCCGAATTGATTTCTGAACCCAACACAAAAGTTGTAGATAATTAAATCAGATTTTCAACCCAATTTGATTTGGCCCAATCAGACATCAGACATCAGACGAATCATCTAGAAGCTTTCAAACTTTAGGTGCAAAAACTGTAAATCTGCGCAAGCAGTTGTTTGGCAGTTGCGCATTTGTTCCATGTGCAGCCGTTCCTTGTGCAATTATTTCCAGAATTCATCCAACTTTTCCCCCAAAGGATATTTGCCTTTACTTTTGATCATTTAGCCCGTATTCATTCCTCCTTCAATTAATACAATGAAATATAAAACCACACCAAAAGCGTAATCTTATAAATATAACTAGACACACAAGACTAGTATTGATGACCAAATAGAGTGTCAAAATACACTCTATCAGGCGCATAAAACTCTTTCCCCAAGCAATGAGTGCATGCATTTGTATCTTTTTGTTGCACTCCATACAAATGATCTACACAAACTTTCAATATGATGCAAAATTTGTTTTGGAAGTTGGAAAACCCAGTAGCCAATAAACCGCAATCTCAAAGAACACGCATTTTACAAGCTGAACTTTACCAGAATAGCTTAATAGTTTTGACAACCAATGTCTCAATCCTTATGTAATACTCTTTATCAGAGGAGTCCAGTTTGTTATTGTCAATTTTTTATAGTTTAGTTGGATCCCCAAATACTTCAGTGGTCGGTCACCTCTATCAAAACTAGCATGTATAAATATATCCTCTTCAGTTTCTTTACTCATTCCCCTGAAGAAAATTTTACACTTATTGATATTCGCCTTCGGCCCACTTGCCTCTAAAAACTTTTTGAAAATTTTACATTATTAGTTCAACTGAGATTCTATCCCCCACTAAAAAATTCATCTGCAAAACACAATTTTATAATTTTCATTTTCTCATACCTTGGATGAAAATTAAAGTCAGGATGTTCCTTAGTTTCCCGAAACACCTGTAGAGATATTTGATGACAAGAATACAGAGAAGTGGTGAGATTGGGCAAACATGCCGAATCCCTCTTCGAGCTTTCAGTATTGTTGAAGGATTCCCATATAAAAATATCTAAGGAAACCGTTGTTACCAGCAACAATACCCATTCAACAAACCTTCAAGGAAACTCCATTTCTCTCATGATTCCTTCTAAGTGCATTCCATTCAACAGTATCATATGCTTTTTTGTAGATCCATTTGAATCATACACCTAGGAAACACATTTCTTTTACTGCCACTCACTAGCTCCTGTGCTAACATATTGTTATCATGAATAAGCCTTCCTGGTATAGACATTGATTGACTTCCATCAGCGACATTGCCCACTACAAGGAGAAAATGTAGCGGGAGGAGATGTTCTTTGATAACAATGCCAGGCCAAATGTGCATTTCATTGCTTGGCTGGGATTTCATGGGTATTTATACATGAAGGATCGGATGATGAAATTTGGAGTACAAACTGAACAATGTGAATTTTGTGATCAAATGGAAAGTATGGAACATCTATTTTTTGATTGTGTGTTCGCTAGAGGTGTATGGATGAAGGTACTGAAATGAATCAGAGTTAAACATGACCCAAAGCGATGGACGTAGGAGGTGGTGCAGCTGATAAAATGGAAGAGTGTTGCAGCAAAAATGGTTGAAACTAGCTTTTGTGGAAACTATATGTGTTATTTGCAACTGCGGGAATTTAAAACTTCACGAAGGGAGTCCACGGGGAGCAGATGTTTGCAAGGAGATAGGCTGCAGTATTTGTTGTGGAAAATGTTAGGAATAAAATTAAATGTTTTATTAATTACATAGTATTGATTATAAGTCATTAATTAGATTAAATTTATTATAGAATTTATGGCAAGTGAACTAGTGGACTAAGATTTGGGGCAGGATTTGGATCTCTGCAGCACACCAATGGACTAACGGGCGGGTTAGACAGAAAGTTAGTCCATCCGGTCGACCGGACATTCTCACGATCCAACCAATAGTCTGGACCATGAATAAATAATAATATTAAATTTATTTTATTGCATTATTTTAAAATTATATAAAACTAATTTATTTCAAAAATATTTATAAGTATTTTCTTAAGATAATTGATAAAATATATTTATAATTTTTATTTTTTTAAATCTAAATCAATCAATAAAATATATTGAGAATTTACTCTTTTTCAAGATTTTCAATTGGAATCTAATAGTTACATATTCAATAAAATATTATCATGACAAAATATATGTGATATACATTATAATTGTTCGTGTGAATTTTTATGTGTGATTAATATATTTAATAGAATTTTTAACTAATTAAGTAAAACTAATGATTTACAAATAATATATAAATATATGTAACTAAGTATGTGCATGTGAATTTTTAAGCAATTAAGTGTGATTAATAATATGTTGATCCGAACTAATACTTGGAATAAGGAAAGATCGAGGTCATGTTTTGCGTAGAATTTAGAAGTTCCTATCCAATTGATACACTACGAAGGTCCTGTCCAATTCACAGTCCGACCCAAGCTAATCCAATGGATACATTACGAAGGTTCTATCCAATCTAGCCCAAGCTCTTGGTCCACAAAGTATTTTCATTTCAGCATCGACAATAATTGACTCTCTGATTAATGTTTGTTATTCCATAAGAGAGGAATGATATTTTTTGATGTGACAAAATTGAAGAGTCTACGAATCTGAAGGTCCTGTCGGAAATAGACCTACAACTCATCCTGTAGAGAAATAATTTGCAGAAGAACCTAGAGGCTAAGCTACAACCTGAAGCTCAAGCTACAGATCCACTGTCCAAATTTGCAATATTTCTAAAAAGAGTTTTTAGAAATTTCGGTCAACCTAAAGCATGGAAATCAAGTCTGCGTTTCTAAAAAGCGGGAGTTAGAAACCAGAAATTAGAAAGAAGACCGAAGATCAAAGGAATTGGTAATATTTCCAAAAAGTCCAAGATTAGGAAATATTACTAAATTCGGTTTAAGAAAATTGATTCTTCTCTTGAGCATTATAAATAGAAATTGAAGGCACAAGAGAAGATCATCTCGAACACAACCATACACGGCTTACCAAACTTACATCCAAGCCAACCTCCCGAGCGTAAGACATTCAAGGATTTTGAAGAGTATCTTTAGAGGAGTTCAAAGATCAAGCTAGCGAGCGTTCACAGCTACCGGTTGTAGAAGATCGACCTGATCGTGTTTCAGTTAGAGGGAACATGAGTAGCTTCAGTTCTGAGGGTTGTTCAGAACTGAGTTTATTATAAACTCAAGGTTGAAGAGTGATTGCAAAGGTTGCTAGGGTTTAGCATAAAATGTCCTTGTACAAGTTCACTAGAACAACAAGAGTTTATTAATTTGAGCGAGACTCTCCACACGTAGGCAGGAATGCCGAAGTGGGTTAACAAATATCGTGTTGCATATACTTAGTTATACATTCCGTTGTAGATGGAGGCTTTCATAACATCAATTGGAGAGGACGGATGGAGGCTGTTGAAGACAGATGGGAACCTCCAGTTGTAGCAAACGCTGAAGGTAAGATGGAGCCCAAGAAGAAATCGTCGTGGATAAAAGAAGAAAAGGAACGGGCATCCTGCAATTCAAGAGCGTTGAATAGTCTATTTGCTGCCATATATGAGAAGAACTTCAAACTCATCACCAACTGCAGATCTACCAAGAAGGCGTGGGAAATCCTATGTACCCACTTTGAAGGAACCTCCAAGGTCAAATAGAATCGATTGCAGTTGATCATGGCAAGGTTTGAACAATTAAAGATGGGAGATAAATAAACTGTAGCTGACTTTACAGCTAGACTCATGAACGTCTCCAATGAAGCAGCAACTCTAGGCCACACAATGAGCGATGAAGTCCTCGTGAGGAAAACCTTAAGATCATTACCTCCGAGCTTCAATATGAAGATCTGCTCAATCACGGATTCACATGACATATCCAAACTAAGCCTAGACGAACTAATGGGAGAGCTACGCATGTTCGAAAATATGATCAATAAGCAAGAAGGTGAGAAGAAAACCAATAACAACATTGGACTGAAAGCTGAAGTCTCTACCACAGCTTCACCTGTAGCTCGACATGAAGATGAGTACTCAGAAGATATAGCTTTAATAGTCAAAAATCTAGGAAGATTTGTAAAACGGCAGTATAAAGATCGGGGAACGCAGAAGAGAGACAATTGTGACCAAAAGAATTCAAACCACCAAAGAACTCAAAGCAATAAACAGACTGAAGATCCTCCCGAGAAAAATTATTCTGAGGTTTATATCGATAAGCTTCATTGCTTTGAGTGCAAAGAATTTGGTCATCTTAGAAACGAATGCCCAACTGTCATTAGAAGAAAGAAAAATGTAATGATTGCGCAACCTATAGACTCTGACTCATAACAATCTGATGATGCAGAAAACAGTCTTGTAGCCCTGTCAACCACCACTATCAAAGAACCAGACTGCAGCTCATCAACAACGGTGCCTTCAGAGCCACCTACAGTAGATGCTCCAACTATGACTAGAGGACAACACAGAAACAAAGTCAGTAGAAGGAGACAACATCGATTCAGACTTATTATTCAACAACCACAGGATCGTCTCAACTGTTTGGTTGCTTTCAACAACACTATTCACAACAAACAAGACTGCTGGTATCTAGATAGTGGCTGCTCCTCTCATATGACTGGTAATGCTGAACATTTACAAGACTTAGAATTCTTCAAAGGAAGAGAGGTGTCATTCGGAGGGGGAGTTAAAGGCCAGATCATTGGTCTTGGAACATTATGTTTACCAGGCATTCCTAAGATCAGAAAGGTAATGTTGGTGGACGGACTATGCGCTAACCTGATCAGCATTAGTCAACTATGTGATCAAAATCTCTCTGTTCGATTCACCAAAGATGGATGCGAAGCCACAAATAGTCAAGGAATGTGTATTCTAAAGGGAACTCGCTCCAAGAATGACTGTTATCTGTTAAATGATCCTCTCAAGAAAAAGCCAGAGAAGTGTTTGTTATCCAAACTAGAAGAACTAACACTATGACACAAAAGGACCAGACATATGAATCTCAAAACGCTGCTGAAGATAGCCTTAGAAGAACTGGTCCGAGGAATCCCCAAGATATCAGGAAATGCAGATTTAATCTGTGGAGACTGCAAGATCGGCAAACAATTCAGATCATCCCACCGAGCTACAGATCAACCTATATCTGAGAGGATTCTTGAGCTCATCCAGATGGATTTAATGGGACCAATGCAGACTTTTCCAGGTTCACATGGGTCAGATTTGCTCTGGTGCGTCGATGACTTCTCCAGGAGGGAAAAAATATGCTCTGGTGCGTCGATGACTTCTCCAGGTTCACATGGGTCAGATTTCTGCGAGAAAAGTCAGATGTTGTTGAACAAATCATCCACCTAATTCTTCAGCTACGGACCGAGATGGAGGTACACCTAAAGAAGATCAGAAGTGACCACGATCGTGAATTTGAGAATTCAGCTCTCACAGCATTCT